>JAGDQP010007617.1:0-21401 GCA_022664845.1 Lepisma saccharinum | reverse complement strand
GAAATATTCATTACACGTTTGAAAATGAGTGATCATTCAGTGGATGAATACAAAGATATACAAACGCCTGTATATACAATTTATAAAACCATAACTTCTGCATAATCAGCGAACACAATATTTTTTCACGTTTTAGCCAGAATCATGAGACCTGTTTAATGAATCGGATTTTACATCGTAATCTAAATAAACATTTATAACGTTTCATCCAGCAAAAAAATATATATTTTATGTTCAAATGCGTGTCATTGTAGAATGAATGGATTTAATCGTGCTCTGATTAACAATTGAAGTAAAAGCCAAACGTTAACACAAGCGTCAGAGATCTTGAATAATAAGTTGTAACATTTTCCGTTTGAGTTGTAAATAGTCATGGATTACTTAAACTTTAAATTCTTCCTAGAGGTTTCATCTTCTGATCTCCTCGTGTGATTTAACTGTAAAAAATCTTGTGTTATAGCATTAATAATACGAAACACTCCACATAAAAGAATTTTCTGCAATTTTAATATTCATCAGTGTGACGCTCTCTGTCTGTTTCTTTGCATAAACGTATTAGCTGATAACGCTAGAGTTTGCGCTTATTTGTAAATTATTTGCAAAGTTAGACGTATTGTAATTTGGAGAAAACAAAATAATTTTATTTATTTTTTATATAATTTATTTCTGAAAACCTAGGAGACAAATGTACGTTCTAAGTATTTCAACCCGTTCATAAACTTCTGAAGAATGCTCTAAATTTTTTATTTCCGATTAAAGATATACAGTTCCTTAGAAAATGAAGATATTCGATAGCAATTTTCTGTCCATAAGCACCAACAGTAAACTTTCTAGCGGCGACAGAAGTAGAAGACCCTTGGTTATTATGTGCAGATTAGATTAGTTTCATCCTAAAATTATATTTGAATTCTGGAACAGTTTTACAATAATCTCGAAAGACTACATTTCGCGTAAAGAAGCTTATGTTAGTTGAAATTATGTTAGTTTCCCCGATATTAGGTAAAGTTAGATTTGGTCAACTTTAGCCCTGCCACACACTAGGCGACTTGGTCGCTTGATTTGTTACTACACCTGTTTCTCGTTTATTCTCCTACCAGTGTTGACTGAGGCAAGATGGTTAGTAACACACAAATGCCTAGCATCAGTTACAAGATAAAAGGAAGCTGCGAAGACGGAAATAAGTTCATCCTTTAAACAAGAGATTGACCTTTGGGCAATTTAAATGTTGCAAATTATTGCAAACCAAATACATGGCTATACGTATGTAAAATTATAACTTAATAAATAACTGCAATTTTTTCCTCCTCATACGAAATCTTAATATCGAGCGTCTGTAAATCAATGGTAGAGCGTTCACATCACTTTTGGGAGATTCTGGATTCAATCCCAGTGGCCGATTAACCAGATTGTGTTTTCCCCGGATTTATCCTTAGTCACATAAGGCAAATGCCGGGATGGTGCCTTCAAATGCCGGAGGGCTGGTTGCTTCATAGGAGAGGTATACATTTTAGTAACATAAATAGTTCTTTTGAAAGTTTGTCTGTTTCCTTTCCTTTTTAGGTTTGGTAAGGAAGCTTAATTTTAAGTAGAACTACCGGTACGTAATGCGAGACAATGTTGTGGCCGTCGCGTCGGCCGGTTGTGTTGTTTGGCTAAAAAAAAAAAAACTATGGAAATGGCGGCAAAATTTAGCTTTGCCCCATAGGAAAGTTTCTAGATGCGGCATTGCTCCTAGTAAAGAGGCTGTTCAATACAAAACCCAAGGCAGACGAATTTTCTTTTTGCAGTACAACTGATTGGAGATTTCATCCTTAAACTCTGATTGCTTAAAATAATCATACGATGATTCTATTCTGTACTCACTCGGCTTGTCGGAAATAAATCTATTTAGGTTGTCTTTTTTCTGGTAGCATGCGTAGTAATAATAATTCAAAAACAGTATAACCCTACTGTAACTATAGCCTTATCCCTCCTACCTTTGTTCGTCTGCGCTAAAGAGCGCGTGGTTTTGAACCTTGAGGCGAATTCTGGTGACTCTGGTGCACTTTCACGCGTTGGTTCTTTCCAGTAGTAGCCAACAGAGGCACCAAACGGAGGGTTCAAAATCACGTGCTCTTAAGCAAAAATCCATTATTTCTAGTGCAGACGAAAAAAGGTAAGCGGTATAAGTCTGTATTAATATTTAGTCTATGCAGTACCTAACCCGCCTTCTCAGGCTTGGCATTAATTTGTGTACAAGTACAAGAAAGCTTTTATTTTTCAAGAAGACAGAAGTTAATAATGAATATGACGAGGGTTAACTACTGATACCTCATATCTACATTTTTTGGCACCTGAAGTTGTTGCCTTTTTATTGAATGGAGACAAATTGGCAGATTTTTCCAGTTGAAACTTCGTAACAAATAAACCTCGAGTTGAATTGAACGTATATATTTCACGAAATTTCAGCTGGAAAGTCTGCCAATTTTTCTCCTTTCAATAAAAAGACAACATCTTCAGGTGACAAAAATTGTAGATACTAGGTATCAATGGTTAATCCTCGATGAGCATTTAGAAAAAATCTATGATATACAAAACAAATCGAAAAAACATGGTCCCCACTTGGGATAAACGGAGTTTTCCGCATAGGAAGGTGCCACGCTATCGAGCGGATTATGTTAGTTGCTTACCAATAGCAATGTTGAAGTGCTATTTAAGATTTCACGCACTATGTAATAACGCTACTAAATGTCACTGGTGGCAGTTCCAATCGCAATTGGAATCTTGAAATTAAGCGTGGAAAGTACTAGTTTTGCCTTAGAGGGTCTTACCAATCGTCACTCTGTGAAATGGATTAGCATTACCTGCCGATGCTACAATCACTTTCGTTCCTAGCGTTTACGTAAACGAGTGGCGAGCAGATAAAAGAAAACGTCAAATTTTGCTATCTATATTAGTGCCTAAGAGTTCCTAAAGTAGAAGCTGCACTTACAAAATATAGTGATGCGTGGAGCTTACCTTTACTACTAAGTGCAATCGCATTACAAGTGGACTCAATTATTCTCCTCCAGCGCTGGCTTCTCAGCTCCATAATTGGTAGGATAATCGTGATCGTCACTCACTAATTATATCTTCATCATCCATTAAGAAGTTGCTTCTTATAGAATTTTGTTGCTAATGAGTTATGGTAGAAATGAATTGTCTCCTGTTTCTTTATTCAAAATTCCAGTTACGGGTACATTAACTCTTGGCAAGAATCTAAGTTTTTAATCTATTTTTGACTAAATTTTAAATCGTCTAGAATATAAAACATTTATTACGTGCATAACATATTTTGTGTGATGAAACTCGTCATTCCCGATGTATTTCATCCACATTTTACTGAAGTGGAAAATCTGCGTCGGCTTCATACGTTGAATTTTCACCGCTAGGAGACACTTTTGAACACTTTCCACATTGTAGGTATAACCAAGGTACGTATAACAGAATAAGTGAGAAGGTATGTTCATCAGGCGCTTCCGAAGTTCAAAATCATGTTCCAACGGTTTTTGCTACAGTGACGTCACGGGCGGATAGCACATAGGGAACCTTTCAATAGGCGGAGGGAAAATAATTTATTATTGCCGTTTGAGTGCGAATTTTTTGATACAATAAAAACTGTTACAATTTGCAATATATAGGCTATAAAATAAAAAATATTTTCCTTCAATAGCTGCAGTAGTTTCAGAGCTGCAGCCTGTTATTTGATTTGAATCGTCAATTTTTCATCAGTTTATAATAAAAATAATTTTATAAAAATATTTTGAATGGGAATTTTTTGATACAACAAAAACTGTTATAATTTGTAATCTATGAGCTATAAAATAATAACTATTTTCCTTCAATAGCTGCAGTAGTTTCATAGCTGCAGCCTGTTATTTGATTTGAATCTCAATTTTTCATCAGTTTATAATAAAAATGATTTTATAAAAATCTTTTGGATGTGAATTTTTTGATACAAAAATGACCACTTCCCCCACCCAAGATCAACATTTTTGCTGTCAATCTTCAGTTTCTTTGAACATTTTAAAATGATGATGAAGGATGTTTAATAATCAGAAGGGTGGTTAGACCGAAAAAGAGCGAATATATTCCAGAAAATGTTCATTTTATTCTATTTCTTCTTTCTTTTGAGCTACTTTGTTATGTTCTTGAAGTTTATACTGATTTTTTTCTTAAGCTTATGTCAATTACAAGGTCTTACTAGCTGATCTATTAGAATAATACAGGGGCACTGCGCGAACTGATAAACACCACAGACTTTGTTGATGGACCACGAAAATTTTAAATTTTTTCCTTGACTGGTAAAGATATTTTTTTAATGAAGTATTAAGAATGGGCAAAGGTTTATAAGGAATTGACCTTTCTTATCGTCTGAACTTAAGGTTAAAAAAAAGCAAGGAAAAATTGATTTTCTTAAATTTATTTTTTCATCCCATTTCCCGATTTTTTCGTGAAGTTTATACCAATGCTTTCTTTTGCTTATGATACTGACAACAATGTCTCGCTGATTTCTCTGCTAGTATAACATGTACGCAGTGAATCAAGAATGAAAACATGGAAATGTAAAAATACAAGTTTTTTACATTCTTTTTTCTTTAGTTCACAATGGTTTGTGGTGTCCTCAAATCTTGCAACGTTAATTTAACTTATTTCCCGACATCACGCAATGATGAAATTTGCACAGTGACGTAAGTCAGGCGACAATACAATATTCTATTGTTACATTCATATAGTTTTATATTTTTAAAGCATATTATAATATTTCTTTTTAATATGGACTTCTTTAGCCTAAAATAAATACTAACCTGCAACGATCTGTCGTTTGACTGGTTGCAGAATGCTTTAGGATTTGGGACAGGAAACATTAGCTTGAGAAAAACTATACGAACACAGAAATAACTAAAAAATAAAGACATACAATTCGCACTAAAAGTGAAAAATCATTTTGTTTATGAATGACTAAAAAGAAAAACATGGGGCGCGCCAATTCAAGAACTTATAAAATGACTGTATGTGAGAGCGCACGCCATGCTTTTCTTTTTAGTCATGCATAAAATATATTTTTCACTCTTTAATACATATTGTTTTTTAAAAAAGTATGTCTTAAAAAGTATTTTTTTTTACTCACATCGCTTTGAGCAAAAAGAAAATCTGAAGTAACTACTGAAAGGTTATTTCTAAAGCATCACATTTCATAGAGATATCTGGTAGGTTTACTGTAATCAAAATAATCTTGTCCGTACAAGGAAAACATACGACACTAGGAATTTTGAAAGGAGTGGAAATTTCATTACAAGCAAAAATTTATCTTTTATACCGCAATTTATCCTTATATAGATATACGTGGCAAGGCTACTTAATTTATATACTCTTATTCCATATTATATAAAAAAAAATCCCATCCAGACAGCCATAATAAATTATTTAAGGATAAAAAATTCACTATCCAACTCAAATAACAGGCCGTAGCTCTGAAAGTACTGTAGCTATTGAAACCAAATCTGTCTCATATGATAGGCAATATGACGTAGATTATAACAGTTCTTTGTTTTATCAAAAAATTCCTATCCAAAAGGCCACAATAAATTATTTCTCACCATCTCTTAAGAAATTTCCTATGCGCTATCCGCCTGTGACGTAAAGGAGGCGTGGTTTCCGAAGGGACACGAGCGCTCTCCGAAGTTCAGATGAACAGCCCCTGGGTATAACTGTGTTTTGTAAAACTCCACTTGAATTTCCTAGAAGTAGCGAAATTACTTTAATTTTGCAGAACATGTGCAGATTTTACTTGAATTTAGATGGGTGCCTGCTCAACTTCTGCTTATATTTCAAACAAAAGAAAGTTATGAGGCGATACTCGATACAGTGCTGCTAACGATAATAACTTGAAAACAGCAATGCAAGTTAAAATCTTGTCTTAATCAATGATAGAATAGGAGATTTTTTTTTTTGCTAGAGCATGCACAAAAGGTAGCTAAGTCCCTATGCATACAATGGTAATCAGTGCTATCACATCGTATCTGTCACGAAAGTTAGAATTTATGCAGATTCCTCGTTTTGTGTTCTACAGGAAAGATCTCTTTGTAGAATATATTTCTACGACGTGCATAATGTCTCCGGTCGGACAAAGGAATAAGATAATATATTTTTAATGTATGACACATCAGATTCTATATTAAGTTCATAATTTATTATTCACTTGAAATTGTGGAATTTTATATAACTCTCTCTCATATGTCAGTCACTTTCTTACAGCTTTATAAAATATATATATATATATATATGCTATAAAGCTGTAAGAAAGTGACTGACTGACCACGGAAATTCTAATTTCTAACGTACTTCTAGAAGTGCTAGAGACTTGCGGTTTTTTATTCGCTTCCTCATGGTCGACTTTGAATTTTGGAGCCCCTCCAACCACGCGCCCGGGGCATGTGTCCCGCCTGCCACCCTTAGTTGCGGCCCTGTATGGACTTGTGATATTTATGTCAAATAGAAATGGTTCTCTAATGGTTTTTAGCCAACACTACAAAAAAAAAAAAGAATAGTTTTCAATTGTGTCACTTTTCTTGAGACAGTGCGATGTATACACGCCAGATGCGCTTTGTTTTAAAATGAAGTCGCATGACAAGACTGCAGAAGTTCTGGTAACTATCTAGCTTTTCAAGAACAAGAGATATGAAACTAGATCTTTTAGACATCTAGTATATGAAAATTAATATATGCACAGAAAAGAAACATTTTCCTCAATACTAGAGAGTAAGCTTGAAACAAAATATCTTATTTCATATTTGGTTTAACTTTTAGAATAAATCCAATATCTCAGTACGACTTATTTCTATTGTTTAGCTTTCTTGTGACTTGGCTTGTAAATTATTGCGTCGAAACTGTTGAATACACTTTTGTTTATATTTATAAGTAAAATTGTACTTTAAGAATATAACAAGTTAAGTTGTAAAAAAAAAAAAAAACTTAAAATTTATTATCTTTCTTCGATATTTTTACTTCTTTCAGTATGCCAATATGAAACTCACAATAAGTTGAGATTGGAACCGCAGATTTTAAATGATTTTGAAATGTATTTGAAATTAAAATACTTCTGTCTGCAAAGTGTGTTCTTCCAATTGATGACAATACTTTCAGGTAAGGTAAGTGAGTAAGAAATCTGTTTAGATTTTGGTTTAATTATAATGGATTTCACGCATCTTTGTTAGACTTTAATGAATCGTGAAGCAACTTTAAGCGCTTTAAAATATATTACGTTTGTTAACAAACAATTCGTTAAATTCTTAATCAAATCGAGAAAATAAGTTTAGATAAAGTTAGATTAGTTTTCTTTATACAGAGTTTAATCTGATATTTGAAAAAAATCTTAGCAATTTTTGCGACCATCAGTTCAGAAGTTTTAGCATTTTGAAATTTTCTTTAGTAAAATCTGCCATGGCTTTTTGTAGCATTTAAAATAATAATTTATTGTTATTATTATTTTTTATCCGCGAGTTACCATGTTCTGTTTCAAATACGAAGAAATCATTGGTACACACAAATACAATAAACAAACGACGAGTACTATTTAATATTTTTTCAAAGTAAGATGTAGGAAGAATGTTGTTCTAAATTTAGGTGATCTTGAGCTGAAAATTCATTAACAGCAATTCTGAAGTACTTTTAGATTTCTTTAAGTAAGTTAATACTATTGTGCTACTTGCGTTAAATAAACAAATTCGATGTAACCTTCTGGGAGTTAAGCAGCTGATTTTGTAACTTTTAACAGGTCTGCGTATTTCCGAGCTTCAGTGAGTTTATAACATTCAACATGATTTAAACTGTACATAGCATTTACTTTGGGATACTTTTGGTGCTCGTTCACGAGTTTACTCCGTTCATAGAAGGAAAAGGAAGTTGGCGGTAACCGCCTTAATTCAAGGTATCTTGGATTCAATCTGGTTTGACTGAAACCAAGAAAAATATGTTTAATAGTATCCAGCGTGAGTAGAAGTCAAAACTTGTAATAAATCTTATTACACTATTTACGTCCGAAGCAACTCAGCTTTGAATGTACCAAATATATATCTGGTCGCTTTCCTGGTGTGGACTGTATGTAGTCGCTGAACGGCTTCAAATATATGCGTTGCTTAAATAAAATAATCTCATGGGTGCCTTGGTTCGAAAATGAATTTCTGGACGCTACGAAGCATAACTAACTCCAACAGGTGATCAAGAATGCTCCAAGTCTGCGCTGCAGTGGTGGCTACAAGTGATCTCTCGTAGAAAGCTGTTGACCTGAATTATTCTCAGAAAGTTCGGAGCTTTGCAGCTATCAGGAATCCTTGACAATAAGAACTCCGACGAATAAGAAATCCGTGTTCAACAGATAGGTATTTATTTCCACTAGTTGAATACAACATATTGAACAATCTATCAATTACACCATCTGAACTGATTATTTTTAATTGCCAGTAATACTGGCACCCTTTAGAGGGTTAAGCCCTCTATTTCGGGTAAGAGGAACTGAGTTATTGCGGATTACAGGATAGGTCAGTTGGATGGGCTAAGGGATGTAAAAACTTTAATTTAACCTTTATTTGATTTAATCTTCAATCTAGGCCATTATAAGCTTTTGTGCTTATAATCATTTTGGTGGGAGTGGATACAGGATGATTGTGAGATGGTAGATGATGATGAAGTGCTCTTAGACGTCATAGTACGTTACAATTAGAACGGATGATTGATAATCTTCTACCATATTAACAACAATAGACGGTAGGTCTCCTATTGAGAAGGTCCTGGGTTCGATCCTGAATCAGTTTTCCTCAGTCACACCAGGTGAATGCCTGAACGATACTTTCAAACTATCCCAGGAACTTCCTTCATAGATTCTCTTGCAGCCTGATCCAAAGATGCCTAAGAGCTATAAATGCAATTCCATTTTTTTTCAAGACTCTTTCTCATACCAGAGGATGAAATACGAATGTAGAAAAAAAATATAAGTCATGGATCTTATCAAAATTGTACAGATCAGTGTACCCCTGTAAAATGCGATTTGTCAGGCCAATGAGAATCTGTAAAGACTCATTGAGGATGGTGTCGAATAATGTTTATGCGAATTTTGGCGCAGCTAGATATAACTGAATGGAAGCAACTTGAAAACGTAATTTTTTACAAAATGGACGGGAAATTCTGAACCAGTGCATCATTCAGGACGGTTTTACGATTTTGGTTTCTTTTTAAAAACTGCATCTAATGCTACATGTACCATTTGATGGATCAATATACAAAGGAATAAAAGAAAATTACATTTGTAATTTATCCCTTCTATTGCCTTCTTTTCTTTTCATTAATACAGCAAAATAGAAAGAGATCTGGCTTAAAGTCTTCCGAAAATTCATACAAATATGAAAATGTAGTACTATAAGAACTAATGAGGAAAAACAGCTGTTGTAATTATCAAAAACTACTCATTTAATTCAACAGCAGCGATTATTAACGATTATTTTGTTAACTTTAAATCTTTCGATGTGTAATACAGTGTGACATTCACAGCGTCTTTATATTCCAAAATCGAAAAATATATGTTAATTGATCTTAATATGATGGAACGATAGATTTGCGTCTGCTCTCATCGAAGTGAATTAGTTGTGAATATGTTGAATTAAATGGTAGCGGTGGCGGCGTATTTGCTACAACGGAGTTCTTTAGTTAATGTGTTAAGATAAACCAGAGAGAACAGAAAGAGAGAGAGAGAGGAAATGTTAAGCGCATACTAATTTCCGCGTTTCTCTTGTGAAACACTTTCTAAAAGTAAGCTATTGCTTTCCTCAACAGAGGGACAAAATTATGTTACGTACTCCATACCTGAAGTTATTATTTTACTGTTCTGTAGAAAGACGAAAGAAAAGTTATGAGCGGGGTTATGCAACATCACCAGCCGTTACTAGCATTGTAGTGGACAAATGTTTTCAGATCGTGTGGCAGAGGCTGATACTATAGATTACTCGTCTACCAATTTTCAGATCTGAGTTTTTAATACATCTATTTACTTTTTTCACTTTTCTTATGCTCTGCTTCAAAAGAATACAAAAATACGACGGAAACAAAAGTGATAAAGAAAATTGTATATCTTCTATCTCAAGACTTTAAATATAGATCTGAAACCAGAGCTGGAAATGAGCGGAAACCCAGGGTATCACTGTTTCTCAAGTAAAATAAAATGTGTATAGGGGCAACGTAGGGGATCGCAAATTCTGAGAATGAATACAATAAGCAACCTTTGTTTATGCTTCCGAAGAGGCTGCAAAATCGACTTGTTGATATTCTCTGAAAACTTAAAACGCCTAGAAATATTGCAAATCTGTTACTCCATGTGGAACAGACGAGTAAGTGACAGTTCAAGACTGATTAGCCGTTGTTGGTGGCAAACTTCTATCCGATTGACTCTTGGTGAAAAAGCCTCCAGCACTGAAACGCTTTCAGAGTATCGTTTCATTATTTCCATGACGAATAGGGGCAGCTGTCACGATACAAAGCTATGAATTTGAATTTCAGTTATTTTCTTTGGGATAGGGTTGAGGAGGAGGGGATACGTAAAGGAAGTCGGACAGGAACTAATTTCCAAAATATGATACTATCCCGGCATTAGCCTGGCCTGATTGAGGAAAAATCCTGGAAAACACTTAGTTAGAATATCCAACTGCTGGGGTATCGAAAAGATGTGTCTGTAAGAGACACTCAATATACGAAGAAAAGGTTTGACAATGAAGTGCATTGAGACATAATAAGAATATTCGATATTGCAAATTAAAATATTTAATTTAGAATCTCCTCCAGTAGCACATCAATATTGCCCGATATTACGAACGGACAGTTTGCCATGTCTAATGCTATTGTCAACATCGGTTAATATCAAATGGTAAAAACACTTTTACCGATATTGATCGCTGAGAAGAATCTATTGTTTTAATAAACGTTATTACATATATATTTTTGCAGTAGTTTTAGAAAAAAACGTGATCTTGATTATATCTGTATTTACTTTATTGCACGTCTTATTTTCCAGTCTTGAATTATATTTGAAAATTTTCTTACTTATCTGAGACCGGATTTGAATTTGCGATCTTGTGGTTTGTTGTGCGTTGTCTTATCCACTTTTTTTTAATATTCTGTTTTATTGACTATAAGTCAGATACAGTAAGTGTGGTAATACATATCGTTTGTAGCAGCTTGGTTGACTTACACAGTAAATAACTCTATAATACAGAACAATATTTCATATACTTGTTACATAATTAGCTTCTTTTATTTATAGCACAACTATATTAATGTCTGTTCATCTAAAATTTTCAAAAAAATAAAATAAAATCAAACATTTTTCCATTGCAAGCTTGTAATATTTTTCATTTCGCTCTTTTCAAAAAGTCTAGATAATCTCCCTCTGATAATACAGTATCACTACGTAAGAGGTAACACACCGTATGTGCAATCAACCATGTAACTGTGTTGTGTTTTGTTTCAGGATACCACTCATAGTCTGGCCACAAGAGAAAGTGGTAAGTAAAATAACATATTGGTTTACGGCATATTATGCTTAACATTGCGTGACAGCGTTGCCAAATTTTAACTATTCTCGGACATTCCGTTAATCTATGTTGCAACGTGTCTTCTTGAGTACATTTTACACATTGCGCACTATTTCTTCTTTTGATAACACATTCGTTTTTGAGTAGGAATTATATCATGTACCACAGTATACCAGAGACTTTTTGCTTTATGAGACAGAACACTACTTTGGATATTACGCCATATTAAATGCCAGTTTCTATTTTTATTTTTTGCATTACTCTGGCGTCACACATTTTAACTTTTGTGTTAATGAAATTTTTATACATCAATTTTGGCGTCAAATAACATTGCTGATCAATATCAGACAGATAACTCCATTCGTGTATGATTACACTAGTAACTTCAGACCCTTGTTGATAATATTTGGAATTTGGTGGGTTGGGGGCTGGTAACGACTGTATCCAACATTGTAACCATTGACTCGTAAGTGTTTCTTCCATAAAAAACAGTTTGTAATTGTATGTCAGGAATATTACTTTACTCTTAATTATTATATCAATAAGTTGAAGACCACCTTGATCATAATACAAATGTAACACGTCTCTATACAATCGGAAGAAATATCCTTCCCATATAAAACACACAATTATGGATTGTATTTTTTCCATATATATTCGCCAACGGAAAAAAATGTACTGTCTTAAAATAGTTTTGTACAAATGTAACTATTAACATACCAAATGCGTTGCTGCAAGGTTAAATCTCTATGTTTTTGCTGCATGCATTGTGATCTAATTACATTACAAATTGCAGACCATACTGCTGTTTGCTGTTCCGTTTCATCTATGGCAAAATAGACACCTAGTATTTTCAATTGTGATACCCTTTCATATTTCCCCAGCGTATTATTAACTTTTGCAGGATCCCACCCATTAAAGTCTAAACATTTTGATTTTTGAAAATTTACGTTAGCTCCACTGGCTCTACAGTACATTGAAACTGTATCGTGTATGAATTCTAGTTGCTTGTAGGACGTAAACCTATTGTCACATCCGCAAAACAAAATACATTGATATTTTGGAAATCATGAAGGAGTGGGTCTTTGTAACTTAAAAACGTGTTAACTATGGTGTTAATGCTATAGAATAAAGCAACATCGAGAGAGGACAACCTTGTTTTACAGAAGTTTCTATAGGAATTGTTGGAGATAAGTGATCATTTACTTGTAATTGTGACGTGGCCTTACAATACATCATTTTTATGATTTGAATAAAACGATTGTCAAAATTCATCGCTAGTAGCACTGCCTGCAAATAGCGATGATCTAGCACCTCAAAAGCTCTAGCAAAATCTATAGTATGCACAGAGGTCTCCAGTACTACTCAATCCAAAGGAAATGTTAAACATTTTTGACATTGCTGTTTGGCGCTCACCAACAAGTTTTTTCACTATACTCTTGTAATCTTATCATATACACTTTTGAGATTAGTTTTATGTCCGTATTCATTAGTGAAATCGGACCAAAACTAGAAATATTATCCGTTCTTTCTTTCTTTGGCACAAATATGATAATACTTTCGTGTTGTATTAAATTACCTTTAGTGATTATCTCATTAATCGCCGTAAATTCTTCACCAATTACGTCCCAATATTTCAAATAGAAGGGATAGGGAAGTTCATCTTTTCCCGGACATCTATTCTTTTTACATTTTTATAGAATGTTCAAAATGTCATTGTTACTAATGGGCTACAACAATTTATTTTTATCTTGCTGCGTTAAACGGGTTTTAATATTTGCTATTTGCTAAAAGAGGTGGCCAGTCTAATTCACTTATGCATTTTTTGCTATACAAATTTATATAATAGTTTACAAACGTGTTCATAATACCATCAAAATTTATAATAATATTAGCGAAGTTATTCTGAATTTTGGCCATCGAATAAGGTGATAAAATTATACTTTCTCATTAGCAAAATATTCATTATTCGGAACGTTCTTTGTAAAATTACTACATTGTTTGTTTTGCAGTTGTATTAATTTTGCTTGTACTTTTTTAATTGTAATATATTCTCTATGTGTGCTAGTACGTTCCTACAAATAATTTAGGACACCATTTAAATATTTTACCGTATTTTGAATATATTTTTTCTTTTCAGCTCCCATCCACTTTATGAAGGATTGTATACGAGTTTTTGCGTATTTACACCACCAATGAATTTTAGTACTAAAATATTTTTGTTGTATTAACCAATAAGACCATTTTTGCATAAACAGAGCATGTATTTCATTGTCATCTAATTGTCTGATTTCCAAATAGATGCTCCATACAATTTATACATTTTATCTGCTTTGATTTCCATTGTGATTCCTGCGTGGTCACTTAAGGATGCTACTACTGCCTTAATATTAGTAACGTTTCTTAACAAATTCTCTGAATAAATCTATCCAACGAGATTCTACTGAACTAGATTTGTATGTGTAAATTATATCATTTCTTTTTTCATGACAAATGCATATTTTTAACTAATGAGCCTAAGGCTTGACTGGGTTGAAATACCCCCGTAGTGTCATATTCCCGCAATACACAGTTTGCATCACCACTAAGTACGATATTATCAAGTTGTGTAAACAATGAAACAATCTCTTCACTATAAAACAACTCTCTTTTTCACCTATTAATAGTACCAGATGGACTGTAATGATTTACATACAAAATTTCATCACTAACGAAACTTACACTTCTACCGGGTGGGAGTCGGGTTACGTCCTGATACGGAATTCCCTGTTTAATTAAAACTCCACATCCACAACTTTGGATATTAATATTTATAATCGCGTCATATCCCCAACACTCCTGTATTGCATTACTACTCAGTTCTTGAAGGAAGAGAATGTGAGGATCATTTATGTAAACAAAATGCTTCAGCAAATCAAGTTTTCGTTTTGTCAAAATACCATTAATATTAAGAGTTAGAATTCGGAGAATTTGTATCTTAATTAGTATGGTAATAAGACGAGAAACTCGTACCACCAACATCGCAATGAACTGTGGTAAAAAATTAGCTAACACTTTCAACTAACAAAAATTAATTTTTAAGTTAACGTAGTATAATGAATGTCACTGACGAAAAGTATCGACGTGTGTTCTTTTTCAAGGTTAAAATCGAAGCTCCGTAATATATACACTCAGAATGAATCACATTTACTGAGTTCAAGCTCATTTGACTTTTGTCTTCAGATTTTGTCTATCACGTGCGGATAGACTTTTTTCTCTTTTTCTTTACTGAAGACTTCAATGAGTTACCAGTCAAGGTCATGTTGTTTCCATTCACTTCCTCAGGCAAGCTACTAACGCTACATGCATCAAGGCCAATTTCCGAACTTTCCTCTTGCTTTTCCTCTCCACTCTGTTGTGTTGAAGTAATTGGTTTATAGATAGGTTGTGTATCACTCGAAATTGTTTCAGTTGGTTGCACATTTTTTGTGAAGGCACTGTTAAAGAATCAAGTTTTGTTGGCATACCAAGACAGAAGTCACCAGATTTTTCTTGCATATCTTCCGTTATTAGATTTAAACTACATATGACCGGCTTTTTCATTCTCTTCCATTCATTTCTCAGCACCTAAACCGGGGAATTCTTTCTAGTTGTTTATATTAGGGTTACATTGGAAATGAGGGAGCATTTCATCATTTTGTTCACGAAAATTTGAATCATATAAGGGAGTGCGGGGTAACTTTCCACTAAAAATTGCTGATATTGTGCCCTTAGGAATATTAATTAATTCTTGTAGCTTGTTACGAAGGAACATTGACTATAGATGTGGCCCTAGACCTGGCATGAAAAACACATCTAGGGCTGTCCCGTGTATGTGATAGTGGCTCGGAAATCATGAATATTTAGTTTCACTGGAATGTCTTGAAATATTTCAATATAAGCGACCCTCACACACTTTTTAACTGGAAATCTAAAGTTTGACCACCATTGCTCGTTGACTATGTTTTTGATTGTACCGTATTTACTTAATGCAGAATGTATTTGGGTGTTTTATATTTCTAGCGATAAATCCAGAATTCTAACTTTCTTTGCATTTTCACTCGCGCTACTTATATTTACAACACTAGTTTCACCGTCACTATGCACAAACGAAAGCTGTGGAGGAGTATGAAATAACATTTCATACTCTTCATTCGATTTCAATTTCACATATACACAATACTCATCAGCATTTAACTGTTTAACTGCTATCTGTTCAAGTTGAATGTTTACCTGTTAACCTATCCAGTCATGTATCATGACCGGGGTTGGTCGATTATTCTTCCTGTCAAATTCAAACTTTACAGTATGCTGCCATATTGTCGACATTATTGTTCTGTTTGACGTAACGTTATTTCAAAACTATACAAATTAATAAAACTTACTACTGCACTATTACTAAGCAAAAAGGTAAGTTAAATTCACACAACTATCACTTTAGTAACTTGGACACAGGGCACAAATACACGTCTACTTCTCACCGAGATTCGTCGTGAACTGACACACTCAGCCACGGATCCATTTAATTAACTGAGACATTGAGCGTGGTCGTGACATTGACACAATTTTCATTCATTAGTTTTATACATCTTCAATGCCATCTTTAAACAGTAATATTTCTCCATACTTAATAATTTAATCTGCCAAGGTTTCTTGCATACTTTCCGGATGAAGTACAAACGTTCCTCATGTTTCAGGAATAGCTTTGAGTGTCGCAATATCGTACGTACCACGCCAATGTAGATTGACATTTTGTCAGAACGCTAACTAAGTTCGGTATCCGCGATATTTGCCCAGCGTAGGGGCTTCTACACCTAGGATCGATGTGCTTCTAGGGTATGCAGTATGAGGAAGACTGGACCAGATTGCAACAAGATGAATTTTCTGCACAAAGTGAGAAATATAACAAATGAAAATTTGGAAACAGTAAGACCAAATAAAACAATAACAGAATACAAAGTTATTCACTTGGAAGCACATTACGTAGTGCTAAAACCGTATAATAAAACTCCCATGTATAGCAAAGAAGAAGAAAATATTAATTTTTCTTCATGGTAGCTTAAATGTCTAGTAAAAATGATGATGAAGAAATATTAATAAAACATTGATCAAGCTTATTTTGTTTGGGTCATTTGAGCAACTATTGACTTTTGTCCTTCCCGATTTTGCAAGTGTAATACGTTTAAAATACACCAACATCTATACTCAGACGGGATTCGAACCCGCAACTTCGCTGCTAAGCGAACTAGTCTAAACTAACAGATTAATAAACAGAATACCAACGATTGCTTTTCACAGTCATTATTGATTATAAATGTAACTAGATTTTAAGCCTGTCATGGCCAGGCATTTACAAAGTTATTATTTTCGGATTAATATTAGGATAAGATACAATGAATTATATGGGCAGTATGGCTTCTGCCCATCTCGTCGGATGGATATTGTTGCCACAACAATAAATAACGCTTCTGCTACGTACCAATACCTTGTTTTACTTCAGGGTTTTATTTAACGTGATAGTTTAACATGATAACGAGATTGCAATTTTATTTTTCCCGTAATTCCAACCGAATGTTCATGTCGAATTTGAGCTTTCTAGACCAACGGAAAGTGCGTTAAAAGTCTCTGGAAGAATAGACAGACAGACATTATACGTTATGCATTTACATATGTAGTTAATTAATGTAGAAGTAATAGATGCTGTAAATAAAATTATATAGTGAGTGTATGTGTGTGTGTGTACATATTTGTATGTGTTTGTTTCTATCATGTGAATATTTTTTTACTTACTAGAAGTATATGCTATGAGGTTCCTGAAATTCAATTCGGAAGTCTGTTATGGTGACCTAGGATGTTTCAACTTACGCAAGCCTTGGCTTTCATTAGTACGACCAATACCACTACTTCCAGAAACTCCTGAGAAAATAGGCACTCATTTTATCCTTAGTACTAGGTAAGTCTTACATATAGACACAACGAAGAAGCTTTTCTTTCATATTTGACAAGTAATGTACTCAAGTTGCTAAATGTAGATTTGATTACGATAATTAATTGTTTCAGTTATATCATACAGATGAGAACTTCATTCATTTCATAGTATTTGTCACTTCTTGACTTGTACAGTAATGTACCACTGATGTATTCAGATTCCATACATGTCTTTACTATTACGTTGGGCGAGGGAAACTTTGCGAAAATCTTAGTAATATTTGAGTAGTTCCTTGCAACAATGGTGAAACCTACTTTTCTAAGAAATGCAGAAAAATGAAACCCAAAGATAGAAAATACCATTTGTTTCACAGTTTGCGTCATATAGCTGTGTTGAGGCCTTGCATCTATACTTAATTAAAATGGGCTGACAAGGCTGATACACTTGTCTTTATTATTAAAACATACACAGTAAGCGTTACAGTTTCTGTGTTCTATTAACGTTTTCCGCAGACGAAACACTAATACACACTAACTCACCATGTTCGATTACAGAAACAGTGTGTGTAAACATAACGAGGTGGTAAATATTTACTACTTCGTACACTCGGAAATTATTAATACTGAGAGGCCGTGGCTTATTTGATATAGCGTTGGTTACGCATTCAGAAAATCCTGGGATCGAATCTAACGGCCAGTTTATCTGTACTCAAAAAGGGAAACATAGAATTATCGGTATGTTACAGAAGCAATAACGTCAGCTATGCCGCTTTACATCTTTTAAGGTAGTATTTTTTAATGTTTTTGAAGACGTGGTCCGAGAAAAATGTGTTGAATAGGTCAAAGGCCTAGTTGATGAAGCAATATTTTCAATAGATATTTGATAAAGCTCGTCTATTTCTGGTAGGGATGGTACCCAGGCGAGACGAGACTAGACTGGCTTCAATCTCGTTCTCGTCTCTATTTTTAGGAAAGTCTTGGTCTTGGTCTCGATCTCGTCTCGATCTAAAAATTCCGGTCTTGATCTTGGTCTCGGTCTCGATTGTGAACCTCAGTCTCCTCTTGGTCTCGAGACTCGACACGTTAGTCTCGGTCTCGTCTTGAGAGTCTCGAAAGACGATAGACTTTAAAAAGTTGCCGTCCCTTGACTTATTTGAAATTGGTACGCAGGTTTTCCAATCTCAGTACAAGAACAAGAATATTAATATGGTTTTAACAGAGTTTGTTACACAGTTAATTTTAGGTTTAGATTAGAAATAATATTCTAAAATAGAGAGAAAAACATTACGCTTTTAAAGTAATAAAGAAGCTTTAGTTGAGATATATAGAATATCAATAAGTGAGACACATGAACATATTTTTATTATGAAAACGAATCCGTGTTATACCACAAATTGCGAAATTGGCATACGAAACATTGAAGTTTTTTGCTATTTCTAAATTATATTTAAATTGACAGAATAACGGTTGCGTTAAAAATGAAAATTTCCCATTTTAGTCGAAATTTTCTACCAGATTTGTAGAAATAAATGAACGTACACTGTTAAAGATTTTGCGAGATATTCCTGAGAAAAGATAGGCAACCATAGCTACCTGGAAATTTTCAGTAATTTGGCTAATAAAAGGAATCCATCATACAGCTCTCAGGAATATTGGGACCAAAAGAAAAAAACAAGACAGGTTTAAAGGAGATTTGAACACGGATCATTTAGTCAAAAGTCCAGCGTCGTACTTACTGCTCTAAATTTTCAGTTAGAAGGAACCAGTATAGATAGAGTGTTACAATGGAAGATAAACTAACAGGCAAACATACTGATAGGGCAGAAAAGAGTTCAAAATGTATTTCTTCCATCATGGTTAGAATGTCAAAATATGTGCACATGCAAATTTTGGCAACTCGAGAGCAACTACTTTGGGATATATCGATGATATAATGGTCAGATTATTGTTTCTGAAGAGTAAAGAAAAAGTGTGGAAATACCCTTATATTTGTAAAATGCCGAAAGAAATGGAAATCAAATACATAGTAATGGGCATTGGGTGGAAGCGCTACCTTGTGGAGGGTATGTTCTTCACGACCGCCATCTTGAAGTCCACCATATTGAATCTTGATTGCTTGTCTTAAGTGGGAAAGGGGTCGTGTAATATGTCATTCTCGTAGCTACTTATGGGATATGCCCTCCCCACCCTAGACCTACATTGCACGCAGAGAAGAAACCTCACACTTCGGGGGTTTCTTGTAGCAGATTTTTTTGGAAGGCGATGAACTCCTTCCCGCTGTTCTCTCCAATGCAATATCATCGATCTCCGGCTACGCCGATGAGAAGACATTCCAGTGAGGAATACCTCGTAGCTACTAGTACCTGGTGACTTATCACAAGGTATAGGGCATCAAGAAAGGCAGAAAGTACTATCGCTGACAATTCAGTATTGTTCATTATATAGTTGCTGGTGACTGTACTAATACAATGATAAAGGGCTTCTAAATCTTCTATTGTACCTAGACCAAATTAGTTTTCCTTGAATTGTCATTATTGTTCAAGAATTCTTCAGTTTTAAAATTTATTATGAAGCACTGTTATATAGGGATGCCAAAACGGACCCGGATATTGAATATTAGGATATCCGATCTTATTTTCAGATACTGGGGTTCGAGTTGTCATCAAAAGTTGTGCATTTGTACCAAATAAAGCCATGCTAAATATGGAAGTCCTAAAACAATATTCAACCGGGCACTTGGACCCCTAAAGGGCTTTAAAAAAAACAAGGAATAAAAACATGATACAAGTTTCCACATTTTGGGGTTCTAGTAGTTGTACATTGGTACGAAATTTAGCCGAGTCAAAGGTTAAGCGTTTTTGCCCGTTTTCAAACTAAACTTTTCGTGGGTTGAGGGGCCCGGTTAAATATTTTTTGATCTGGCTGTGTTTCGGCGAACAAACATAACGTAACATTCCACAACTTTTGCAGGCTACTCAGACTCAAATTTAAAAAATATCGGCTGTTTTGGGGCCATCCGAAAAAAAAGCTGTTAAAAAGTTGTGGTTGAATACCGTGCAATGTTATGTTTTGTTTGGGCACCCCAAATAAAGCCGGATCAAAAAATATTTACTCTGACCCCGGGGGCAAAAACAATTGGGCTCTTTAGGGGCCCGGTTAAATATTGTTTTCACATGGCCATATTTGGCATGGCTTTATTTTGTACAAATGCACAACTTTTGATGACAACTCGAACCCCAATATTAAAAAAAAAAATATATATATAGGCCCAACCTGTTGGATATCTGAGTTTTTGCATATCGATACTGGTACATATATAGTACTGCCGCATACATACAGACGCTTATCAGAATAATGGAAACAGCTGAACGAAAGTGCAACTTGCCAGATTAATATGGTGTCTGGACACACCTTTCGCCTTCAGAACAGCCTTGATGCGACGTGGGATGGAGGCATAGAGGTCGTGAATGGTAGCAAGTGGAATATTACACCATTCCTCGTGCAGGGCATCGGCCAGTTCTGTGAGAAAGGATGGAGGTGGAAATCGTCGCCGGAGTCGTGTTTCCAAGATGGACCACAGATGTTCAATTATGTTGAGATCTGGGGATTGGGCGGGCCAGGGGAGGTGTTGAACTTCATCCCGATGTTCCTCAAACCACGCTGCAACAACTCCAGCTGTGTGAATGGGTGCATTATCATCCTGGAATATGGCGTCATTGTCCGGGAACAACATCCGGACCATAGGATGCAAGTGGTCTCCTAAAATTGCGACATAATCGTTGGCAGTGATGCGTCCGCGAAGTGTGACCACAGGACCCAATGAAAACCATGATATTGCGGCCCACAGCATCACCGTGC
>JAGDQP010007616.1:48557-66517 GCA_022664845.1 Lepisma saccharinum | reverse complement strand
TTCTATTCGAAATTCTACGGGCGGCCATGTTGATGACGTCATAACTCTCGATCTACTGAAACGTCAGCTTGCCCTCTTCCCCCCCTCTATTGTTTGTGTATATGACCCAAAGAATGATTCTGCAGTGGTGGCCAAACTTTTACATTCACGGTAACTCCCACTTAATGATTCATACCTACTATAATAATTAAATGTTTTTTCAGGCGTTCTGGAATCATAAAACCTTACTAATTTGTTAGAAAATAATGAAATGCACTCAACAATGCTAATATCTTAATTTTACATATTCGTGGACAGGACACTTGTGAAAATGGCCTACACAATAGATGTCTTTCGAATTCTCTTAATATTTGCTGCTAGATGTCGATGTGTGTCAATAGATTTAACAATCTACAACGTGAGGTCATTAGAGTAAAGCTTCTTTTTGGTCTGGTATAAAATTGTGTTTTTTTTTAATGGTATCACATAAACATTTTGAGATAGTTTGTATACAATAGCGATGGTAAACAAAATATGTAAAGCTCAGAAGACAGTGTTGAAAACTGTGGAAAATACATGAGGTGAAAGATGGTGAGAGTTTCAAAGGTGCTTAATAGATAACTTGTTAACAGTTTATTTGAAGAACATACAATGGAATACATTCTAGAAATTTTACATCCATATTCAAATCGCATGCAGCAAGGATCAGGACCTTAGAAATAAAGCTCAAATTCTACCTGTCTGCTATAGAAATTTATACCGCTCGACCAATTTACACAAAGTTTTACATACCTACCACCATCTGACAAAGCAGTGGCGATAGTCTATATGTCAGATCCCAAAAAGGTGACCATTGGGAGGTAGTATAACCCCTGGACAACGTATTTAATTTTGAGTAACATACCCTATAAATTATTTTCCCGCATCGTACGTACATTTTACGGGTTACGATTGTGTTTGTTTCTATTTGTGACCGTACCACAAAGGCTCGATTATGAATGTGTACTGAATAAAATAAATAAAAAAGAAATGTAACTAGTCAGGTCATTTGTATATTTAAGTTTCATATCAAAACAAAAACAAAATATGAAATTTGTCCTGATCCTTTGCAAGTAGCTAGAGACAATATTTTCATCACGAACCTCTTGATTTCAAAGGTATTCCAAAGCAAATTTAGAACATTAATATCTTGAACTGGCGTATCTCCAAAGGAGATAAAGCTACAGAGCCACATGAACTGCTGTATGCAGAAAAAAAAGTAACTAATGTACATCGTCAAGTTTTAAAACTTGTTTTTAAATTTAAACATTTCTGAAAATTCACACTTGCGCTAGAACTTTTTCAACGTTACAAAAGTGAATGAGTATGGTGTTAGATTTTTTCGGCGTGTTGCAAATTGTCTCAGTATAATGATAGATTATTTTTCTGCAAAGTATTTCATTGTAGCGGTAGAATTATTTCGGACGGGTTGAAAAGTGTCTCACTGTAGCGGTAAAAATGTTGCGTCCTTTCGCTGATGTTATCAGAACATCACTATAAGGAATAACAGTGTCAGTGTCAGTTGGAACATATAAATTGTATGTTGTATATATATATATACTGAATTAGCAAAACTCATGAGATAATCACCTAATATCTGGTCGGGTCCCCTTGAGCCCTGCGGAGTACCGCGATACGGCGTGGAAGTGAGTCTGCAAGTCCCTGGTACACTTAAGGAGGTAGTTGACACCACACAGTCCGCAGAGCGGAAACCAATTGCGGCTTATTCGTGGGTGGAGGATCCAGTGCACGGAGCCAGAATCCTAGATATGCTTAATGGGGTCCATATCAGGGCTCCGGGGTGGCCAGCTCAATCGTTTTACCTCCACTGTATGCTCTTCGAACCATTCTCGGACGACATTGGAGCGATGTGGCGGCGCATAGTCATCTTGAAAGACCGCAAGATCTTCAGGGTGTTTAAAGGCCAAAAACGGGTGTAGATGATCTTCGAGTAGCTGACTATACCGTGGACCATTCAACGTGTCTTCCAGAACAACCAGAGGGCCTATTGCATACCAGGAAAATGTGTCCCAGACCATGACTGATACTCCACCGCTTGCCCAGTGTGGACCACGCCCTCTTGGCATGCAATATCCATCCCTTCATGAGGTCTGCGCCACACACGGTGCCTCCCGTCATGATACGGTTGATGCCGTGACTCGTCGGACCAGCTGACGTTACGCCTCTGTTGCACTGTGCATCCGAGGTAGTTGTTAGCAAATGCAAGCCAGTGTGTCCGATGACGCGGGGTTAGCAGTGGCACCCGTGTAGAGCGACGGCTCCCATACCCGAGAGAACGCATGTTCCGACGGAATGTCCACTGAGAAACGTTTCGAGCGCGGCCAGTGTTAAATTGGGCCTTGATTTCTCGCACTGTCGCTCTCCTGTCTCTGTTGACCATTCGTCCCAAGTGTCGCCGGTATCACTCATTGAGGGCGGCTGGACGCCCGGTATGACATTTGTTGTGGACTGTGACGCCTTCATTCAACCATTCTCGGTACACCCTGGACACAGTTGAATGTATGAAGCCAAATTCCTCCACCACCGCTGAAATCGAATTTTCCATGCGTGCGTCGGGCACCCACCACCGTGCCCCGTTCGAATGGCGTCAACTCACGATGACGTTGCATTTCATAAGAATCGCTCACACAGAAACTTCCTACAAGGTCTTACACACAATTGCAGCCGTCGCAGAGCCCTGCAGGGGGCGTGGAACACGCGTGGTGTCCGTCCGCGAATCAGTGACCTGCTATCCCATGAGTTTTGCTAATTCAGTGTATTGCATATATATACATTACTTCGAACTAGCATTCTGTATCTATTCAATAAACAACGTTTAACGCTAAAACATGAATTTTGTATTGAACATGAAGATGTCGGCTAAGGCCTATGTTGCAGGTGCCATCCCGGCTAGAAAAATCTCAGAATGGTAGATAGCTGGGATCGACTCCACGGCCTCCCGAATGATACGCCAACGCTCTACGTGACTGTATATGAGAGCGCGCCTCATCTATGCTTTTCTTTTTAGTCATGCATAAACGAAAATATTTTTTTTTACTTTATAGTACGAATTGTTTAAGAAAAGTATGTCTTTAAAAAGTTTGTTATATGTTTAAAAGATAAGTCAAGGATGTTTCTCTTAAGCAAAGAACTCTGCAACAATCAACATCATTGCTGTTTTGTAGTTTTTTTTAAATATCCCAACGCTATTCTTAACCTACTGCGTAACGTGAGTGACCTGTGTATAAAATTGTTTTGCCCTGAAGAATAGCAAAATTTTCCAAATTCAATTGAATTTTCAAACAAAATTTTTAGACGCTGAACAATCATACGCTTATAGTTACAAAACGCACAATTAATCACTATGTAATGTCGAATAAATACTGAAAAAGTCAATTTGTAACTTGAGATCGATCAAGTTTAATATATATATATATATAATCACAGCCATATTCAATCCACTAGTGGATGAGGCCTCTCCCCGAAGGGAGAAGTTGGTCTACTGCTGCCACGCTGACCAGACGGGTTGGGAGAGGAGAGCAGAAGCTCTCGGTGTGATCGCCACTATCTTTTATTCACAGCAGCTCCCCAATTGTCCTCACGATGATGGGTCAACACCGAAATTTTTTAGCCCCCACCGGGAATCGAACCCGGGACCGCTTGCACTGAAGTCGAGCGCGCTACCGGCTAGGCCGACTAACATTATATTAATGTTTCGAAATAACCCGGATCAAGGAAGGGGAAACAAAACAGGACAGTTGCTCCGGAGCGCAGCCGGTTGGGATCATTCGAAGGGCGTCATTTCGATGTAAATTTGATTATATGAGGTGGCGGGCAGTTGTCGCAAAACAATTGCCCCGGCTCGTAGATCCGATGCTGGTTTGCATAGATCATTGAGTTGAACCGTATACACAAATAATTTTGTTCACGACTGTACAAACAAAAGAAGGGAGTAAAGAATTCTAAAAGCTAGTAGAAATAACTTTTTACAATCATTAAATTCAAAATTATTATTTGTTTATCGAAAGTCACCAATAGAACTTCCTCTTTGATTCACAGTTATTCAATTTGAAGTGTTAAAAATCTTCTTAATCACGCTACAAAGGTGCTGAAAGCGTTAATATTTTCAACCCAGAAACATTTCAAAAAGGAACTAAAAGGCATCTAAAGCTAATAAGGTCTCTCCGTGCCTATCGGGTCTATACCAAGGCTTAAAATGACAAACAACCCACTCACTGCGTTACCGATAATACCACAACAGCGATAAATTATTCCTAAATTATTATCTGACTGGTTCATAACTCGAGGTCGTTTACCTTTCTGCCTCCAACGCCTTTCCAACTCTCCGTACTTTATATTTTAAGAAAACGTGCATCTTTAACAAATTTTCATCCACGTTTTCATAATTCTCCAAAATACAAAGACAAATATTGTTTTTCATAGTTTGTAAACTTATGCAAAGAAATTGTGTGCTGATGAGGTTCCAGTATCGCGTGTCGGTTTTCCATTGTTTTCCTTTATTTAACTTTAATAGGAAATTTATCAGTACAGGGTTGGCAGCTTAATTCGTTTTCTTTCTCACTTATTTTTTCTTTAATACTCGATAAATTTCGAAAGTGAAGAATGAGATAATTGTCTCCACCCGTTATGAAAACAAAAACAAGAATGTGATTAAGAATCAAGTAGGGGTGTGGCGCTATGAGTCTAGTTCTTAAATGTTTTCTTTTAGGAGGGTTTAATGGTAAATCTGCCCACTGTAGTAACAGGCGATTAAATTTAAAAATATAAAAACAGACACCACGCTGAGTAAAAGGCTTCTTATTGTTCTAAATTAGTTTAAACTAGCGATGGAGACATAACAGCTTTTATCACGAACGCGTCGTCCACGGAATATGAGAACGAAAAATGTACAGACACATGACCGCACCTAATCTCCGCTAAGCTAACCCATAGTCAGTAGTTTCAGATAATCTACGAAAAATACAAGAAAACAATTGTTAATAATAAATATGAACATTAGATATAAATTTTGAAAGAAACAAAATGTTGCTCCCGCCAGGATTCGAACCCGTTTTTTTTTTCACTCAGCAAGCTAACGTCTCTATAAACACTAAGCCACAATACGAATTTGCCGTTGTATTTACAATGCACGTAACAAGTCAGTAGTGACGCGGGCAAGATGGCGGCCTGCATTATATTCCGAAATGGACAGTCTCGTGCTTTTATCGGCTTAAAGTTGTTGTTGCTTTTTTTTTTCTAAAGAAAAAAGTTTCTAGCAAGGTCCCCACCCCGACAAAATCGGGTCTTCTTAATTTTGTTTTGTTCGTCTGCCTGAACTGCACTCTTCAGCCTTGACGAAAACTGTTAGAAACTGACTTCAGATTGAAATTTATCGACTTCCATTTTTACACGGTATTTTGCAATCTGCTGCCAAATATATCAATATAACTGCCTACGTTTAGTTTGAGTCAAATTTGCAAGGTCAAATCAATTAAGTACAGTCAATTTAAAATTTGAATCAAGCTTTTTACATCAGTCGTAACTACACAAGCGAAAATCTACTGAATATCAAGCTTGTCATAGGCTTGATTGCTATGTGGGATACCAACATGCAAATTGACGCTAAAACTTTACTCGGTGGTATTTCTGTACGCTCTTCAGTACGTTGTCATTGAGTTAGCTCTAAACTTACTTGTATTGTTATTTACTCAAAGATAAGATTTCCTTTTAAATTCAATTGTTACTAACATTCTAAACGAGACTCAGCTTCTAAGGATGGGATCTATAGATTCTGGTAAAGTTGACTGAAATTCTTCGTTCAATGGAAGAAGGAAAATAAACAAGATAATGATCCGTCTTTTCGATCGAAAGTGAATGGGCTACCATTTTGGGCGGCCATTTTGAATCCAAGATGGCTACTTTTTCAAAATGTAATATTTTTCTGAACTATTGTTGATAATATACCTTTATGCCAAATTTTAAATCTCTTGCTCAAACGATGTTGAAAATGAATTTTTGGGGTCCGCCATTTTGGGTCCAAGATGGCGTCTTTGGAGACACTTTTTAATATTTTGGTAACCTGATAGTGATGATTTACCGTCATACCAAATTTCGTTTTTCTATATCCAGCCGTTTAGTCTGTGTATTCTAGGAAAATTTCATTTTGGCGGCTATTTTGGATCCAAGATGGCGACTTTTTCAACATTTTGTAATATTTTCTTAATCTAATAGTGATGATCTACCTTCATACCAAATTTCGTTTTCCTAGCTCCAGCCGTTTAGGCTGTGTAATGGGTTCCCAAAACCTTGGTCTTTTTTAGGTGCGACATACTAGTTCTTGCAAATTGATTTCTTTTTCAATCTCAAGAATGATTGTAGATCGATTTTTCTCAATCTCAAGAACGAAGAGGATTCAAGAAATATAAAAAAAAGGGCATCCAAGATGTCAACAGATCGGGGAAGTTTGAAGAAGCCACTGATATAGTGTAGACCTCATTAGCACACAAAACGTTATCGTAAATTTTCAAATCATTTGATTTACAGCATACAGCTCGTCAATGTTCAACCCGTACTTCACCAGTGGGGAAAGGAAATTTACAGGCTATAGTTCGAAGTACTAGCTGTACTCCACCCGCAGGAAAAGAAAATTGGAGTTATGCCTCTGGTCTTAGTTAAAAGTACTATCTGCACTCCACCCATGAGAAAAGAGGAAATTTAAATGTAATACCTCTGGACTTTGTTGAAAGTACTAGCTATGGGAAAATTGGAGGTAACACCTCTTGTATTAGTCCAATGTACTATCTCAGGTTTTGGTAGTGTGATTGAACAGAAAACCTGGAAGAACAAAGATAGACGGTCGGCTTGATTAGTTTTTGAATCTTTGCTTATTTATAGGCAGTGACGTAGCCACCTCAGGTACTATACTAGTGTGATATAAATGCATGTAATATAATGAACATTTTTTTAATTAGTATGAAAGGAAATATGTTCATGAAAGTGGTTACCTCTATTGCTTTTAAATTAAGGAGGAGTAGAGAAAAAATTAACAGTATCATGCGTCTAAAAGGTGCAAATAAGAGATTTTTAAAAATATTATTTTTCTGTCAAGTGATATTCTTGGAACAAACTGAAGTTATACAGAAATTAGGGAAATTATTTCAAGCGTATACAAGTTCTTAACATTACAAAAAGCAATAATGTTTTCAAGCAAAAACCTCCTTTGGTTGCATTGCCTCCTTATCCTCCAATGAGTTTATATCTCTTCTTTCAAGAAGAAGAAAAACGAAAGAACAAGAAAGAGGACACGGGCATGTTACAGAGAACAAGTTCCTGGAAGACCCTTTCTTTATATCTCAGTACCTACCAATGATACCAGAAGGAAAATAAAATAACGAAGTTGCTACAGAAGAAATATATTTTTAAAAAAGGTCCCGGAAAAATTGGTCGTTGCAGAACAGTAACCGAACCCAGGCCTCCGACCAGTCTCCTGTTAACCTATTAGTTGCACTACCAACCTCTGCACTTAAAACATTTTCAGTCCCTACAGCGGCCATTTTTCAGTGAATATTTTAACTTGTAACCATAAACATGAAAAAAATCAACACAAAATATCTTGTTAGCCTTTTCTGTAAAAGTTTCTTCCACTTCGGTGTTGAGTCAGTTCCGTCTTACACAATATATTCAACAAAGCACATGGATTGGATTAAACAAAACGTCTGCTTTCGACGAGCCTACAACTTATATAGATTTGTTTTGGACAAGTATCTGTATAAATGCCTTGTATATAGTTGGGAGTAATGAAAAGTATATATATCTAAATGTAGCAGTCAACACAGGCCAGAAGAATTCTGCTTTTAAAACTACGCATCATTATGAAGGCTAATTCTGTTATCTAAAAATGTTGTAGGCCCACCCTGCCCGTAGTCTAGCATTCTAATGTTGCTTATTATCGACCGTTACACAATGCCAAACGAAAACTAAACTTTTGAAAAACAAAGCCTTTTCCCTTACAGTTGATAATATAATACAAACCACAGAGATAACACTTCAAATTTACCTTGAAATGTTTTCAATTTGACATGCATGTGGAGTTTTGATTTTATTCAATGCATGCGTGCGTTGATCCAAGTATCATGTCCACGCACCGGGTTTGTAGATAGATATATGTGTATTAAGTTTGACTGCATGTTAATCGAGTTGTGGGCTCCAGTATTAATCAGGAAGTACACGAGCAAGTGTCCATCGAGGTGACATGCCACACATGTTCTCGTCAAGCTGTCCTGATGCTGAATTTTACACAATACTACCACCACCCATCCACCCGTTATCTACTCTCCTGCTGTCTCTTGCATGACCTCACTCCAGTTCGATTCTCTCACCCTCTTGGTGCTTACGTATGGGTGTCTCTGCTCTAGAACAAAACAAAATCGAAAACAACAACGAATAAAAGGTACATTAGTTCACCATTCTTCAGCAAGGGATTGAAAAAAAAATATTGTAAATATGTCGGGCGCCATATGTTAAAGAAATATCATCGTCAGGGATAAGAATAAGAATAACACTATAGTTTAACCTTCTCACCTAACTAACTCTATGGCTTAAGGTTAATGTAAAGCAAAGACCTCCAACAAAAGATGGCAGCACTATCTCCGTGTTGTATTTTTTTCGTTTCACGGAATTTCAATGCTGCTCCTACAAATTGAAAACCTAGAGAATTCTGAATTTCAGGGAAGAAATTTCATAACCAATTCAAGAGTTCTATCCGTGTCGATTTCTTTTAAATTTTCTTTCTTGTTCATTGTTGAAATCTCATCATTGTTGTTATGGATATCCAAACCTATATAACAATGAAGCGCTTTCAACAATCATCCCCGCATCGCCATACATTCTATCCTGGGCAACATCAAGTCAGTTTCCTTCACGAATATTTAACTCTCGAAGATCTCTTCTAATTTCCTCCTAATAACATATCGGTCTTCCCAATATCCTCTTTCCCTTCGGCTTCCCAACCACAATGGATTATATCTTCGTTTCTCCACCAACCGAGCTAAATGATCTTCCCATCTTAACCACTGTGACAATTATTTTAGAACATCGGGTATATCGTACAGTCTGTGGAGTGTCTCATTATACAGTCTCACCTAAGGATAAAAAAAAGTTCTTCATGACCAAACTTTGGTTACAAGGAACAAAATTGTGTTTATCCTGGAGACACTGTCCAATCTTTTTCAAGTTCTTAGTTCTAAATTTTCGTAATATAAGTTCATCTCCCAGAATCGTACTCTACTTTCGCAACAACAAAAATATTGCCAGCAGAATAACCGTTCTGCATATTTATTTTTAACTTTCTTAATATTACTCGCGAGATTAGGAACTTCTGTACAGAATAGAAGTATACGTTTCCGATACTAAGCGAATATTGTTTTTATATGCACTGTTCAATTTTTTTAAACGTTCCTGGTAAAAGTTAGGTAACCATAGTTGCTTGGGTATTTCCAGTAACTTGGCCACCATTTAATTTTCAGGAATGCTGGAAGCAAGAGAAATATGAGCGAGATTTGAACACGGATTGATTAATTAAAAGCCTGGCGTCTAACCGACTGCAATAAATTGCCAGACATAAAAGTAACAAGATCCAAATAGTATTGAAGATCAGAAGTGTATTATCTAAGCCCCGAAGATATAATAAACTAAGTTGATACCACGACGTACCCCATATTTTAATCACTTTAATATTTTTCAACTAGAGATCGGAATTCCCATTTACTGTGAGACTATTTCTCATTTCTTTCAAAATAAAAAGTAATCAAAATGGCGGCAGAAAATACTTGATCAAAATTGCATTCACAGCTACGATAAGAAATCATTTTCTCACTCTGCGCATGTGCAGAACTGACAACTGAAACTGTCCATCTGAGGATACGAAAAGTCTCTGCGATTTTCCTTCATTTCAGTGAAACAGAATGAAGTACTACAACTTTTGCGGAACGTTACTGAGAGCTCCTAGCTACGTGTTCAAAATTTTTAACAGTATGTACTCCCTGGCATTTAAACTTGTTTCATCTCTATTATTAAATACGAATTTGTTATCTCATTAGTTCATCAACTGTTCTTTACGAAAGGTTTCTTGGTTTCAATCACGCAGAGGACGAAAGGCATAAGACTTCAAAACTCAGACAGTTCAAATTGTAGTGGAAATACATTGATAGAACATTATCAAAAGAAAGAAGCCAAGCAGAGCCTTTATTTCAGGAACCATCGCAACTTACTGCATTTAGTTCTCATTTACATAGATTATGAATTTGATTAAATTTTAAACTATGAAGTAAACAGCCAAGATACCTATTAATCTCTTAGATCCGTGGAATTGAATCTTTGCAAATATAAAAATGGCATTTTATCCGAAAACTAGATAATATTCTTCGAGATTTTGTAAAGAGATAACAGCCAAGACAAATAAGGGAAAGTATGGTATAATGGCACACATTTTACGTTTTCCAAATTATTCTAACGCAAAGTTAAACAGCAGTAGTGACAAGGCATCACTTTGTTTCAATCTGTTGCGAATCTCGAAACTATCTGACATATTATTACCTATCCGTACTCTACTTATGGGGGTCGCTGAGACACATCTTCACTAGTTTGACCAGTTTTTTCGGAATTCCAAATCGTATCAGGATACTACTAGGTATGCAACTTTTTCCTTTTGATAGAATCATATGCTTTCTTAAAATCAATGAATAGCTGGTGAACCGTCCCATTGTATTCCCATTTCTTCTCCAAAATTTGTCTCAAGGCGAAAATCTGGTCCAACGTGGATCTATGTTTTCTAAATCCACATTGGTGATCTCCAATTATTTCATCTACGCATACATTTAAGCGTGTTAACAGCATATTACTTAATACCTTGTAACAGGATGGAAGTAACGAGATTCCGCGATAATTATTACAGTCCGATTTATCGATATTTTTTGTAAATCCAAACTATTATTGAGGTTTTCCATTCCCTTGGAAGCTCCTCCTTTCTCCATATAGCACTTATCAATTTATGTACCATAGTTCCTACATAAGTGCCGTTTCTCCCTCCTTAATTAATTCGGCTGGAGTGTTGTCTGTTCCTGTTGATTTGAAATTTTTCAATTTCTTTACCGGTATTTCGATCTCGATCTCGCTAGGTTCGGGAATCCACGGTTCTGCGGTATGGATTTCAAATTTCTATGTTTGTTCCCCGTTCTGTACATTAAGAAGTTTGTCGAAATAACTTCGACAACTTTAGTCGAATCCGTCTGAAGATCTCCACGTTCATTTCTAATCATCCCTAACCTCGGCTTGTAACCCTTTCTTAACGAGTTTACCCCTTTGTATAGATCTCGTATGTTATTTGTCTTCCCGTTTTCCTCTATCTCCTGAATCTTCTGCGTCATATACTCTCGCTTTTTGTTTCTGAACCCCCAGCCCGTGTGGCGTTGCGTTTCGCGTTAGTGTAGTGGTTGGTATTTACTTCGCTTTTATTACCGAGCCATCGTTTCCTTGTTTGTTTTCGTTCCTCATGAAGCTTAAGGCATTCTTCATCAAACCAAGGTTTGTTTTTTTGTTGTTTTTTCCTCTCACCTACACGTTCCTTCGCTGCGCTCTTTGACTGTTTCAAGAATTGCCTCCCACATCTTACATCAATTTCATTATTAATATCATCTTTATTATTACTCGAATCGGCTAAGATTTAGAACCTATTTGAGAGTTCGAGTTGGTAATCTGCTTTTATGCTCGGATTATTTAACTTCGAATTTCAGTTGTTTTGATCCCTTGCTTTCTCTGTTCCCAATGCATAACTTTTCCCTTACTTTTGTGATCACTAATTGATGGTCGGTGTCACCTTCCGCTCCTCTGTAAGACCTAACGTCCATTATATTAGTGTGTCTTCGTCTATCTACTAATACGTGATCGATCTGTGTGAGAGTTTTGCCATCCGGAGATACCCATGTGTTTTTATGTATGTCCTTGTGTTCAAAGTAAGTGCTCTTTACCAGTAGGTTTTTCGAAAACGCGAAAGTTATCAGTCTTTTTCCTTTGTTGTTGGTCTTTTCGTGAATGCTGTATTTGCCTATAGTAGGACTATATTTTTCCTCTCTCTCCCTACTTTTGCCTTGAAATCACCAAACACAATTTTCGAATTATACTTCGGTAATTGGTCGTTCCCATCAGCCTCATCGGTCGGGGCATATACATTTATTAGAACCATTTGCACTACCGAGTGCGTATCGTAACGTAGGATAGTGTTTCGCTTACGAAATTTATATTCTGAACTGCCGGAAGGATGCTATTCTAAATGAGAATCCTGTTCCGAAACAGACTAAATAAAGATCTCAAACAAAAAGGAAAGCATCAAACACACGCACAATATATTCTTTCATGGAAGCTTACAGTAAAGTTAATGATAATTATCTCCTAGTCAACATTGTACAGGAATTATTGCCCGCTGAATTAATACTGCTGCAAAGTTACACTCATTTCTGCAAAATATGTTTTAATTTTTGGAAGTAATTTTACATCTATTCAATACAAGAAGAATTACTCTTCTTACACGTCATCTATAGCGAAATTAAAATGACTGGTCAATATCGGAAACACATGAAACAAAGTACCTCAAACAGATTCAGTCAATATTTTAACACAGATTTCAATAATATTTTAAAATAAAGTGTTATGTTCATTGCATAATCCATTAAACAGATGGACTTTTGCATCCCCTATTTCCACCAAAAAAAAACTATATATTCGCGGGAATCCTACCACGATAAGCTCTTTGCTCCATAACAATTTCATTCCATATGAAAATAATAACGTGGTTTTTTTTTCGTATAAATAAAAATAAAATAGAAGCTTCAGTTATATCCCACAGGGAAAAAACTGCTGCAAACTGTGTTCCATAAACATTCAAATTTCCTCTGCGTGCTCCGAAACCGGTGATTAATAGAATATGTTTCTCCGGCTACTGGAATTATAATTACATTGAATGGTGCATTGCGAACCGCGCTCGGATGTTGGGAAAACTGGATGCAAAGAGGGATGGAGAAATGGAGGAAAACAGACAGCCCCAAACAAACGAACAAAAAAAAAAAAATTAGCAAGAGCATTTGTTTCATGGGAAATACATTACTGCGCGTTCAAACACGCATAGGTTATCATGAAAAATGGAAGTGATTTGCGTGGAAATATTTTATGTATGAACCAGCTTTTCTAGCAGCTACACTAGACATTTCAAATGTATTCTGGGATTTTTTTGTTTTTTAAAAAAAAGAGAAAATACCGTTGTTCACTAATAGCATCAAGAGTGCGATTCGAGTTTTCCACTGTCACTACAGTTGTGTAGTTAAGAAAATAGATCCAAAATGTAATTAAATTTGAATTTCTGTTCTGTAAGGATCTCAGACAGGAGCTGCTCCGTTGTAAGCACTTGATTATCATTGTACTTCCTCATACTTGATGCAATCTAATCTAACTATACGTAACCAGTGCCGGATCTAGAAATTTTCCTATGGGGAGGCAAAGTTAAATTTTGCCGCCCTTTCCTTTGTGTTTAGCCAAACAACAGGACCGGTCCCACGTGACTGCCACAACATTGTCTCGCATGACGTAGTGTACTTATGAAATAACATTTTAAAAAATGTCCTAGCACGCTTGTACTGAAATTTTGAACACGTTTAAGTCAATTACTTCCTTTTTTAGGAGCTTTTATTTTGTATTTTTAGGTGTTTTTGGTACAAGGTCATTTATAAAAATATTAAATAGTAAAGGGCCAAGTGGAGATCCTTGTGGAATATCATTTGCTATAAAAGATGCTTTAGAGTAGGTATTACCCATTTTTATTTGGAAACCTCTGTTAGTAAGGAAATTCTCAAACCATATAATAATAATAATTAAGTGAAAATGTGTAAAGTTCTAATTCTTTGTTCTTTATTTGCTACACCGGTATGCGCTAAGCGTGACCGTTCTTGGTAAATCGAAACGAGACTGAAGTTTGCTTTATTTCTTTATGCCCACAAAATCCAAGCAGCCAGCTTGCCTCTCTATTCATACCACAAGATATTCATTCTATCCCGTCTCTGTTAGCAAGCGCCCGCTTTAATCCAGTCTCTGTGAGCCTTTAGGAACTATAAAGAATTTATGTGTTCAAACATTGCATAAAAGCCCTACAGTGACTTTTCGAGAAACTGCCACCCTATACAGCCGTTCGAGCAACAGAGGAACGAGAACGTCCACTCAAGCCAACCACTGCTATTGAATGTAGACGGCAAAACCTGTTTATGCAACAGACTGCTATACTGACAGTGTTCCAACAGTATACATATCTGTGAATGTGTATGTCATCGTCAACAAAAAGGGAGAATATTTCTGTAGTTAATCTCTCGCGTATATTTTAACTGAGATGACCTGAGAAGAGGAAACATTAAGAATGATATGTGAGCAAGATGTGTGTTCTATCCTTCTCAGTAAAAGGATTCGAGTTCAACCACTACGTAGAAAACAGGATAATTCGGACATTACCTAAAAGTATATGTACCTATGTTTTTTTTTTCTTTTTTATTGATCTGTTATGATACAAGAGAAAAGTTGTAAACATTTAATGCTTGCAGTCTTTATGAATCTAATCTTCAAGCGATTTCGTTCATTTTGTGAAATTCTCATCTCAATTATCCTGAATGGTATACAGTCATTTCAATTTTATTTATTTATTTATTTATTAGAAGTTAGCACAGATACAGCAAACGTAATTTTACACGGTTCTTGTAACAATGTGATATAACAATAAAAATAATAATTATAACACATAACTATACAATAAGAAATAAGATCAGTTTTGTTTCATTCCAGATTCATATAACAAGTCTTTAGAAATTTACTTTTACTGAGAGAGAAGTCTGGTGACAAAGGAAGAGTATTGTAAAAAGGTGATAATCTGTATACACGAAATCGCTTAACACAGTCGCGCTCTTGAGAGGTAGAAATGATGTTGTGAACGAGAATTTTGTCAGGGTAGTCTTATGTTAAAAAGTGGAAGAATGTCGTTGGTCCTGAGTGCGCCTTGCATTATTTTATAAAGAAATTTTAAGTCATTAAGTTTTCTTCGAGTGTTTTTTAAGTCAAGAGAATTCAAAATGTCTACGTTAGATTTGTGTTGGAAGTTGGGTACCCTGTGTTGTACAATGCGGATAAAGAAATTTTGGACTTTGTGCAATTTAGATAAGTTGGTTTCACAAGCCATGGACCAGATAGATGAACAGTATTCAATAGTAGGAAGTACACAAGTGAGAAAATATGACCGAAGAGCTCTGAAATCTTTAATATCGGTAAACCTGTCGAGAAGTCCAAGAAGTTTGAATGCTTTAGAAGTTACGAATTCAATATGAGGAGTGAAATTGAGTTTTTCATCAAATATGATACCCAGGTCTTTGTAATGGTCTACCCATGGTATAATAGATGAGGGTAATGTGTACGAACAGTCTGTGTTATGGTTTTTCAGTGAGAAACGCATTGCAGCAGTTTTGCAAGGATTGACTTTCAGTAACCAATTATTGCACCATATTTCAACGGAATCTATAGCGGAATGAAGGAAGAAAGTATCTTCTGTAGATTTAATTGTCTTAAAATTTTGCAACCAAGGAAGACGACACGTTGTTCTCTGCCAGTCAAATATGAAGTTAGAAACTGAAGGAGGGGTCCGTGAATACTAAATCTGGAGGCAAGCATATGTATTAGAAGTTTGTGATTGACGGTTTCAACTGCTTTGGAGAAGTCTAGGTATATGACGTCAAGTTCTTGTCTATTTGCTAGGGCATCCGTGGCGTGAGACAGTAGAACAGCTAAGTTGGTTTCACAGGATCCAGGAAGTGATACAGGTTGGTTTAGGAAGTATTTCCACTGCAGTAGTGCTAGAATATCATTTGTGAACGAATAAAGTAAGCAGCAAGACTTGTTATCTCAGTGACTGTTTTGTAAAAGAAACGGTCACATTCAGGAGAAGTGCTAGTTTTCTACAAACTGCTTTCGTGGATACACAACAGAACCTGTACCTCCAACAGAATAGATGATCACTTCTACAAGAAAGTGATCTGTGCCTTTAACCAAAGGTTCCGTAGTCAATCAGATAACAGGTATTTGTTATTATTTTAAGATATCAGAAGCAAGTGCTGTAAAACCTTATGCTAACGCTCTGTCCGTCTACGGACAACATTCAACTCAGGAACTATTAAATCTAGGAAGGTGGTGCAAGGATCGTTAGAATGGTCTCGGTGAGACTAGTTCAACCTGTATAGAAGGTATAGGGGCGGTGCCAGAGATAGGGCGGAAATTAATATCTTAGGAACTACTAGGGCTAGCAAAGTGATAGGTGTCATTGGAAAGGTCTCGGTAAGATGAGTTCAAACCCGTATCATTCATACAAATCGCAGGGGTGGTTCCCGAGTTTCGGGGCATTTTCAACTTTGGAACTAATAAGGCTAGGAAAATGGTTGACATGTCCAACAGAACGTTGACATGTCCAACAGAACGTCATATAAATAGAATGCTCTCTGCTGAAGCCTGGCAGTAGCTTATATGCAGAGTGCGAAGACTAGGCTCAACCTCACTTGTTTTATTTATGTGGGCAGAAAAACAAGTCGTTTAGTGTGAACTTCAAAAACAGAATAGCCATTTTATTTTCTGATTTTTCAAAGGTAATCCGATTTTTTGTTTCGGTATTCCGTATACTTTCCATATAAGTAAAAGATAGATTTTTGCTATTCCTAATTTCGATTTCTGCTCAAGAATCGTTGCCGAGAATCAAATCGAAAAGTCTTCCCTTTTAACTTTCTTCTTATAATTATTCTACTATCTTAGGAAGGTTATATTTTTCTAGTTCCTAGAGTGACGAGATTAGACAAACAGGGCCCCAACATGACAAAAACTATGCCAAATATATGAACAAATGAAAATCCTTCGCTACGCTTATACTCGTATGAGGAGCCAACAAACGTTACTGTGTAGCAAGATCTGACTGCCATAAATCTCAGTGTTTCCAGCATGAATAATACTTAGTTGCCTGCTAATATTCTTCATTGTCAAAGTAATGACAGAAAGTGAGTTTGGAGTGTAGAAATTTAGAATCATGCTCTGTGGTCCTGATATGACAGTGCAATGAAACGTAGAAAATGTAACTTATAACTAGAATAATGTAACTTGTAACTAGAATATGTAACTTGTAAGCTCGTAAATTTCTAGACTCGTTTGATCTTGTGAGAAGACTGGATGCACAAGTACGAGGAGCCTTACATCAGCGATTTTCATGACAAAGTCTTTGTTGTGAAACATCCAATTCAGACCCTAAACCTTCCTAGCTTGTTAATGTCCCGTAGTACATTCATGAGGTCAGCAATTTCTCTGATCGGACATTTTAACTACCCGCCAGATGGTAGAGAATTATTCGAGTTCTGTCAGCCGCTTCAGCACAATCATGGAGAGTCTATCCGGTATCATCTCCAGCTAAACCAGATCGCCCGTACTCAAAAGCTCCAGTTCAGGGGTCTATTCCCGAAAGTCGTTACGTTCGCCTGACCGCGGACTCACGACAGGATATAGCTGAAACAAATATTACTATGTATTACCCATAGTATAAAAAGAAGTTGACACCGCTGTGCTGACATCTCACGCATTGGGTCACCCTGTCTGCAATATGGTCACGAGACGTAGTCGAGTTTGCATTTTTATATCAGAGAAATGTTTCCTACGTGGCGTTTATTGAAATAATCCATAAAATCTGTTGCAACTAAGAACCTTTTTTGTTTCACAAAATAGCATAACATTAAAATCGTGCAGTTCCTTATTACCAATATTCAATATAAGAAGAATTCTTTGTTGTTGCTTATTACTAATATTTAATATAAGAGGATTCCTTTGTAGTTTCATAA
>JAGDQP010007616.1:0-48547 GCA_022664845.1 Lepisma saccharinum | reverse complement strand
TATAAGAGGATTCCTTTGTTGTTCCTTATTACTAATATTTAATATAAGAGGAATCCTCTTTGTAGTTCCTTATTACTAATATTTAATATAAGAGGAATCCTCTTTGTAGTTCCTTATTACTAATATTTAATATAAGAGGAATCCTCTTTGTAGTTCCTTATTACTAATATATTGAATATAACATACATCTTTTGTACTTAAACACTTCATCATATTGGCTGCAGAAATGTCAGTAGTATGAAAATACCGTATACAGAGGCTCTAGAGATACGTAAAAAATAACACCAAGAAACAGCAGAAAATATTGATAACGAATTTGTTTCCTCGTTTGCATTTTCTCTCAAAACGTTCAGGTTTTGTGGTTCCATCAATTACAATTATTATAAGATAATACCTGAGATACTTTCCACCAAGAAGCTGATCATTTTGCGGAACCAAAAGGAACACATTGATCGAATTCCTAGGTGCAAATCCTCAGAGAATCTGAAATAATTGTAGAATCATCATACTGAATATAGCATATAACGTGTCTATATACAAGTGTCGCTAACGAAGTTTTTCAAAAACGTGCATGCTACACTTCTTATTGTTCTGTGGACTAAATTTAACCGATAGAATAGTGGAAAGGACGAGGGAAAGAGTCTATTTTGGAGGTACGATCTCGACGTGTGACTGAGGAAAAAACTGTAAAACTATCAGGATTGTCATCCTCTGGGATTGAACCCAGAACCTCCCGAAAACGAAGCCAAGGCTCTACCAACTAAAATAATGTCACTCGGTGGCTCCTGTAACTATTGTCGGTTAATAGGGCCCCAGGTGAGCCTGAAAGATGAAGACTTATTGTTAATAATATTCGTTTTATCAAAATCCTCTCATCTTTGTTCTCAATCCTTAATTTCTTTTTAGAATTAGCCTAGTCTAGTACGGATCTTTCAATTTTCATGAAACGTGATACTTCTTACGATCTGTGATCGATTTTTCCCAAAACAAAACAATATGTTCTACTTTGGTATAGTTAATAAAGGTTTTTTTTTACTAAGTTTGAGAGTAGAGTACAATACATCAATTAATTTTGTGGTAGGATGTTGGAATCAGTCCATCATCAAAATTTAGAACATAAATGTAATGCTGTTGAAACAACTGAAGTGTACGTTAAGAATAAATATAACATAGCTATCATTAGGTAGTTACGTGAATCTAGTTACCCAAGTCTGAACTGTTAAATTATTTTTCATCACCAAACTTTAATCTCATTGTGAAGAAAACATTCAGCCATTTTTCTAAGAAAGAAAATAAAATGTCAGGAAAGTGACTGCATGGAGATTAGCAGATGAATAATAGTGAAATCTTGTCTTGTCTTATTGTAATTATTAGTCACGGGCTCGATTCATTATGATCATACCCATTGCGACATCGTTTTTCAGTTGATTATTTGATTATTAAGAGGGACCCTCGCCCCTACTTTTAACATTTTTTAAAAATACTCCAAAAACTAAGAGTACTATCAAAAATGGAAGTTCATAGCGCACTATAGGTTACAAATTACTATGAAATACAGTGGACAGCGATCTCGAGATCTTGTCCATTGATGAGTGATACGTTTTTAAAGATTATGACGTCATTATTTAATTGAAGTCTCAGCATTCATCAATCGACAAGATTTCGAGATCTTGTATTTCATAGTAATTTGTAAGTTCTAATGCCTATTAACTTACATTTTCGATAGTACTCTTAGTTTTTAAAAATTTTGAAAAATGTTAAAAATGCGGGGTTGGAGCGAGGAAAGTGATACGTCAAACATTCCTACAGTTAATCGTCTATATATTATAATATTATTTTTAAAATTATTTATTTATTTATCGTCTTGGTTACAGTCCTTCATCTTTCAACACACACACCGCCACACTAGTCACAATTCACTTTTTAGAGGTATTTTATCACTTCCAATTTTGATTTTGTTGTATATTCTGGTTTGTATAGAACTGGAGCACTTTTAAATTCTAACTATTGTCAATTTTCTTCTGGATCAATCCGAAAAAACGTGATGAATTTGTGATTTTTACACTTGAAATTTCAGCGACCTCCTTTCATTAGGTCGCCATCTTCCAAACTCCCTATAATAGTGAAAACAATAATATAATAGCCGAGAAATCTGTGATAATGCGTTTTAAGGTTCTTGAAATATGAAACGTTATTCAACAGTAACGTTACTGGAATTATTCACGCATTTATTTGCTTGATTTGCCCGTCGTTCTCCAGGAAAAAGACTGAAATCTTTAGCAGTACTTGATACAACATCTTGAACCAGTTCCACATAACATTTTAATTCTCACCTAAATCCACGAATCATAGATAAATTAATTACGGATAGCGTAAACATATTCTCTTAATCTCTTTCGTGCCACCTGGTGTCAGTCCAACGAAACTATGAATGAAGTAATGTTATTAATCTATTCACAATATCTACGGTTTAAATCTACTACAGACAAATAAAGTGAAGAATCAGATATTCAGCTTGCACTCGGTGCTTTTCTCGATTTTTAAATTCGAATGCTGGAAAAGTCATTGCGTACTAGCGTGAATTTATTCCTAGTACAGCTAAACTGGCACCAGGTTGCATAAAAGAGAATGGGTTTTGCTATTTACAATTATTTTAGCTTATCGGGGTAATGTTTTTGTCCAATATTTTCCTTGTATAACGTATCTAATCAGACGGATAAAATATGTCACCTAAAAATATAATACGAACGAAATAAATAAATAAAATTGTGTAGAGATTATTAGATGGAATTCAATTAAATGTAATGCAGAAAATTCACCATATCAAACAACATAAATAATATTTTTTGGCCTTAAATAGGTCCCATTATATTATTTAAGTCAATGGTGTGTATTCATCACCTTACCTCGCATATATATCGCGTCACTATTATTCGATCAAAATAACATTTTACGAGCTTGAATTCAAGAACGAGAGTTCTCAAAGATATACTACAAACCCCCAACTCTCCGCGAAAAATATTATCGCTTTACATTATATTATATTCATGATAGCTTAATTCCGAAAGTAAGAGAGTCTCCCGTTCGATTTTTCTTCACCAAAAACTTAAATTACACTTGTCGCCATCTTTGTTTGTTCGTTAAAGTACCATCATCATCATAATAATCTTTTCTTGTGACGTACTGAGGTCAGGAAAATCGTTATTTTTTATTTATTTGTGTGTCATATACGTACCAGGAACTTCAACTTCTGTTATTTTGAAAACTATTGTTTTCTTTTTCCTTTCGAATAGCGAATTAAGAAGCCAAAGGAAGGGGAGTCAGTTACAGGAATGTTTCGTATTTGAAACGGATACAAATAGCCTTAGATTTATATAAATGTTATTGCCTTAGGGAAAGGAGTATTTCATGTCAAAGATCCATTATTCATCTGAACCTGTAATCGCTTATGTAAAGAAAATGGCACTAAAACACTAAACGAAATGCTAGTACGTACGACATGTAAGGTAAAGAACTGATATGTGTGTGTGCCTGAGTCTGACAAATTATATATAAACCATCGTAGAAGGAATAATAATGAAAAGAAAGAAAAAATGCAATTGCGCATGCGTAACGTAATTTGGTTAAAACATTTTAGTTTGACAACAGTAAGCACGGAGTTACAGAACTTGTATAGCCTGCTAGAATAAAAAAAAAATCCCTGTCGGTAGGCCTACAGGCTGAGGTAGATCTCAAAGTTTTTTTTTATTTTCAAAAATTCAAATCTCGCCTTATATGAGAGCTATCGAGAAACTATTTATTGATTTGTATATTATTCATCAAGAGCTGTTCAACGATACCCAACAAGACATATATATATACGTATATACTCGCTTTGTTTCGCTGGGAGCGCTGCCCCCAGACCCTCATAGGGGGTTCGTCCCCCAACTTCAGTGCTTTTGAGAGGTTGATTCAGTGATTTATTGTAACCTACTCTTGGTCACACACCTTCAAAACAAAATTCGTTTCTCTACCTTCAATGATTTGGAAATTGGATTTTTGGGGCGGCCATTTTGGATCCAAGTTGACGACTTTTTGAAAGTTTTCTTATATTGTCGTGACCTACTTGTGATGGTACAACTTCAAGTAAAATTTCATTTATCCAGCTCAAACGGTGTGCAAAATGGGATTTTGGGCGGTCATTTTGGATCCGAGATGGTGACTTATCCCAAATGTTGTAATATTTCCCTAAACTACTCGTCATAATGCACCTTTATGCCAAATTTCGTATCTCTAGCTCAAACGGCGTGGATAATGTTTTTTAGGTCCGCCATTTTGGATCCAAGATGGCGTCTTTGGATACATCATGTAATATTTTAGTAACATACAAATGATAATGTATAGTGTTACCAAATTTGACATTTCTAGCTGCAGCCGTTTAGGCTGTGTATTCTATACAACAATGGGTTCGGCGGCCATTTTGGATCCAAGACGGCGACCGATTTTGCTCATTAAAGAACTTAACCGAGCTATTAAGCCTAGAAACAACATATAAAAATTTGGTTCAAATATCTTCAAAATTATGGCCGCCAGCGTGTTAATATATATATACTTTCGTATCGTACCGATCTCAATAGGTAGATTTTTCTTCGAGATCTACCTAAAAATACTGTTTATATTTTATTGATTGTTTCTACTTATGTCTAGTCATGCTCCGTCTAAATATGCCTCAGCGCATTTTAACAATATTTATTAAAAGAACCACTACGTTTAATGTTTTATTTAGGTTTAAAAGTTTGATTTTTTTTTTAAGTGATTCAAAACAGCACTCATCTCATAGCTTTTCTGAGTAACGATTTAAGTACCAATCAATCGTGTAGTCTCTAAGGATAATATTCTTCTTTTAATGTGGATTCCGAACCTCTCGTTGAGTTGTAATTCAGCAAAAGACATTTGCATAAGTAATACGACAGCTTACTTACCGCGACCATTCCAAAGTATTGGTGCTAAAGTTTCTACTTAAACCATGCAACTGGTGGCTTTGTAAATAAGGGTGGTAGTACACCAATATAAGCAAATTGGAGGCGACGGTGAAAAAGTGAGGCATTTCCGTACTATACACGCTTGTGTGTATTCGAATGTTTTACCTGTATAACTTCTCATTACTCTTTTTTTAACTGCACGACTTCTTTTTCGTAAAGAAAATCCTATGTTTCCGTTACATGACGCTCACATGACGAGGCGCCATGAAAAATTTATTTTGTGCTTTTTGTATTTCTGTTTCATATTTAATGATTAAGCTGGCAACACTGTTGTTTTAACTCGGATTCGCAATGAACGATTTATGATTACTGAGAATTCAGAGAGAGTCGTTATAATCGTCGGAAAAGCGTTTTGAAACGATGTGGTGGTTAGCATAGGTAATTGTTCTGGGATACCAACATGAGGTTACTCATGTTCTTTCGACTGGACGGAGGGAGATATGTATACTAAAGCCGAAGACCTACGCTAAATTAATAATTAGAGTAACACGAAGCGAAATGGAGTATGTGGATTCGACGGAGAGCTTCTCCTCCTGTGCGCACGTGTGGATGCCGGTGTAATAATTTGTAACTCAATTCTCTCCATGGTGTAATGATTACAGATAATGTAACAAAAAAAATATATTTGAGCCAGTAGGAAATATTTAAAATACAAGGTTTTAATATTTATTTAGTTTTAAAATATTGTTAAACATTTTGCAACTGTGAAGCGGAATGGGGAAGGAGTAACGAAATATTTATTTATAGAAGAAAAAAGACAATAGAAAAGAGTGATGAACAAGGAATGAAGACCAGAAGAGCCTGAAACGAAGCCTGAATCCGGTGAAAGACATCCAATGTTCCTTTACTGTTAAAATTCCTCTTCGAGTGAAAAATATGTTAATTGCATTCTTTGTAAGAAGTGGGAACACACCTCATGTAAACGTGTAGATAGTGATGACGAAGATGTTATGTTCCATTATGAAGTTCATGTCATTAAAAACGATTGAAGTAGACCACCCTGTTCTGGCCCCGTATATGGGGTGGAACAGGACAAACTACAGTATCTCTTAACATCTGAATTTACTATAAGACAGTGGTTTTTTTTTCACTTTTCTGTGGTCGTATATAGTCAAAGTAATAAAGAATGTAAGATTTTTTTGTACCAGGTGTATGTATAAGTAGTTTCAGGTTTACCTAAGAGATGCCGCCAGCGAAAAGTACGCAGCGTATTCATTTGACATATACGTCATTTTGTTCGTCTGACATTAAACTACAAACACACACAAGTTCAGTCCGCCAAACACTAGCGTCTTTGTTTTATCGTTCAGTGATCATGTCGAAGTTTGTGCCTGAAAAAGAACATTTGCGGCGCGCATTTCTTTTCTTATTTAATCAAAAGAAAAAGGCTGTTGAAAGTCATCGTGTGCTGGTAGAAACATATGGTGAAAACGCTCCATCGATTAGAACATGTGAGACATGGTTTCGACAATTTAAAAGTGGTGATTTCAATGTGAAAGACAGTGCGCGCTCTGGTAGACCACAAAAGCGCGAAAACGAACAATTGCAGGTGTTATTGGAGGATGACCCAACTCAAACTCAACAGCAATTGACAAAAGCATGAAATTTGTCACAAGAAACAATCAGCAGACGTTTACGAGCAATGGGGAAGATCAATAAACTGGGTAAATGGGTCCCACACGATTTGAATTAACGTCAAATGGAAAATCGCAAAGTCACTTGTGAAATGCTGCTTCAACGCCACGAAAGAAAATCCTTTTTGTATCGAATTGTGACGGGTGACGAAAAATGGATTTATTTTGAAAACCCGAAGCGGAAAAAATCGTGGCTTTCACCTGGCGAAGCCAGTCCTTCAACACAAAGGCCAAATCGCTTCGGCAAGAAGACCATGCTTTGTCTGGTTGGACCAGAGCGGTATTGTGTATTATGAACTCTTGATGCCCGGCGAAACCGTTAATGCACAACGCTATCGCCAACAAATGATTAATTTAAATCACGCATTGATCGAAAGACGACCGGAATGGGCCCGAAGACATGGCAAAGTGATTGTGTTACACGACAATACGCCGTCTCACACAGCAAAACCAGTGAAAGACACCTTGAAATCGCTTGGATGGGACATCCTTCCGCACCCGCCGTACTCCCCAGACCTGGCGTCATCTGACTATCACCTCTTCGCATCAATGGGGCACGCGCTCGCAGAGCAGCACTTCAGCAATTTCGAAGACGTTGGAAAATGGCTCGACGAATGGTTTGCCGCAAAAGACAAGCAGTTTTTCTGGCATGGTATGCATCAATTACCTGAAAGATGGGCGAAATGTGTAGAAGCCGATGGCCAATATTTTGAATAAAACAAAATTAATTTCCCTTGAAAATTCCGTACGTGTTTTCTTTACCACAAAAACCGGCAAAAACTTATGCATACACCTGGTATATGATATTAGTTATATGGAGTTAAACGTGAAGTAACCCCATTCCGCCCCGTATCCCCTTACATATACTGAATGTTTAGTAATTGGTTCAAATTTAAAAATACCACGCTACGCCGCTGATCAACATTCTATCCTATCTGCATTTAAGATGGTTCCTCATCAAACCCTTTAAGATTTTATTTTGAAGGTGTTCACCAGGAAAGAATTCTGGGTATGAATGTACTCAAAAAATTAGGCTAATATTTCTAAAGTGACTAATATTCTAGTGTCACATATTGTGGACATAAAATACAACATATTATCATACAATATAAGTTAGACGAACTCTTCAAACGGTCTGAAATATCATTCTATTAAAACTTTATATCATATTTCTAAATATATCAATATCTGTATCGTTTTGGTTCTTTTATCTTCCACGGACACAGATCTTGTCTTAAATCTACGCCACAAGACTTTACCAGCTTTGTGCTTCCCTCTGTGTTTCTATATTTGCATACAGGTTATTTAAAAAAAATATACGGCGGTATTTTAGGACAGAATTCCATACGAAGATGAACATTATGTCAGCCTTTGTGAGAAAACGTCTAGTTTCGGTGCTTATGGCCCCAAAATTAACCAAAATCGTCATAAATGAAGTAACAGCCGAACTGGATCAATTTTGTTTTACCTACCACAACTTCCGCAAGGTATTGAGCTATGTGTACGGTCCATACAACTCATTTCATTGTGCATAATTATCAGACACTGCAATACACACACACAGCGTCAGCCAGCAACCCAAAAATATATTTAGAAAAGTCATGGGTCACTCGAGTTGTTCTCCACAGAGAAATATAGCGGTAGGCGGAGAAATAATACAGGCGCCAGTCACTTCGTGTTATGAATTACTACAAAAAATCGCAAAGAATATGTCGAGAAAGCAAAAGCGGTTTAGGAAAAGCCAGGTTAGGCATTTATATATTCGTTATATGCGGTGCATATCACCTTTTAACACTCACCATGTGCTTGTTCTGAACACGATATGCATCTAAATAGTCTTTCGGACTTTCCATTCTTATTTCAGAGTTCCATAACTCGAAACTTCGTTATATTTTGCGTTTCAACATTTCCATACATGTTGCAAAGATTACCTTTCTCCTATAAATTTTACATTTTTTTTTTTTTTTGAGTAGATAAAGTAAAATTTATCAGCTAGACTAAATGCTATAAACCATGTCGGTCTAATGAATACAATCGAAATTGTATCAAAAGAAATGTGTCTGACTAATGTTTATGATCGAAATCGATATCGCCCGAAATCTTTCGGAAGAGGGTGGTATGAACGTGACCGTAATGTTTCTAATTTGTTTTTCAAGTGTTGCACGTGTGGATCTCAGCTCGACAGAGTCCGTGAGTAACCACTGGATCACGTGGTCTGAGTAATAGTCATAAAAATGCTACGAAATCCTCTAGAGTGAACATTGCCTACAGCCTATGCAATATTTTAATCTTCATGGGCCCCTCTACTTATTTATTTCCAATTGAAAAACTGGGATATTGATTAATATCGGAAGAAGATGCTCATTGCTCACCGATAGTGACCACTAACGATTTCCTATACCGATTGACATCGATCTCTGATACTCGGCCAATAACGGAAAGTGTTTGCTATTCGTTACTGATCGATCTCGGATAATGACCTTAGTTATTACCGTAACCATTCGATATTCATCTCGGCCAATATCAATGTGCTTCTAGGGAATGAGAAACAATAGACTAGCGTATGAATCCCGTAGCAACTTCATTCCCAAATCATAAACCTTATTCAAATATATTCTTTGAGTACAAGTTCAATTATCGTTTGCTAAATCGACACAGCTTACGTCATCAACTGTTGAGATATTACATCATAAGTGATAATGTAGTGCTGACTGTGGGCATCTCTTCTTCCGAAACTACCCTCCTTTTACCTAATCAATTTGAATCCTTGCACTATATGAAAAATCCATTCCTGAAATTATGCCGCATAGTTTTTAAACACTCTGTGTATTCAAAAAAAAATCAAAATGCGCGAGTCCGGTATACAAAGCCATACCGATGTACTAATCTGCAAAAAGCTCTGTATACCTTCCTTGTGTTGCCAGGATGCGGGAACATAGGGATAATTCAATAGTCATCTTACTGTTGTTTCCATTGTAACGAGATAAATCAAACTCCCAATTCGTGGATCATTTCAAAATGACAGAATATATTTCAACTAAACTTGGCATAATAATATCAACGGGGAAAAGATTAGCAAGAATCGAACCTCTTGCGTTCCTTACCATGATGATAGGTAGAAAACTTCCTCAAATGAAATATCCAATAAAAGAAGCACGACGTTAGTTTTCAAGTATATAGTTAACGCGTACATGAAATGGAGCCTTCATGCGAAATTCTATTGTGTATTCCGAGACAATCTTGTCCTTATCACCCATTTTCTTCTGGTGTTTGTAACATACTGCGATTTTGAAGTCGCACTTATTATTTATTAATTGTACTGAGGATGGATATCTTACCGCGTGAGACCGGCTTTTCATACAGGCGTGTTTTGCATGCGATTTGATTGAATAGTCAATTGAAACATGTGTTTTAAGTACGTGTTCTACGTATAACACGAGTTTTAATTGGCTATTAATAGAAATCGCACGCAAATTACATGTCAAGCGCCTGCAAGGAAAGTCGACCTAATATTCCACGATGCGCTCGTTAGAAACGTATCTATACCAATTTATTCGACGCTTTTCATTTACCTTCATGCGACTACTAATCTCTAAACAAACAGAGAAAATACAATTTTATAGTCTATAAAAGACTCTGGCAAAATTAAATTTAAAAAAAAAACTGTGCCCACTTACGTAATTTACGAGAGAGTGATAAATAGACAAAGACTGACGTCACTGATTTTATTTTGGGAATAACTTTCATTAGTGTGAACTCCAAAAATCAAACTATTTGTAACCATCCCAGTATTCTGAAGGTGATCGCTAAAACTCAAGAGAAAATTTTACAGGCAAAAAATTTCGCTTCGCTTCCATGACAATGATGTTTTATATTTGGTTATGTTTCAATAGCTATACTTTTGTCTGCTTCAAAATGTAGTCCGTTCTGCAGAGAAAAAGAACATTGAATTTACTTCTTACACAATCCGCAAATAAGGGAAACAAAGAATAAATATGGTATTTCACAGTACTTGGCGAAAATGACAACCCGTTAGTTTCAGTGTGACTCTGAGATTTCAAACTCTGTTCTTTAGGTGTCTACGTTATCAGTAAGCTTACATATGGAAGAGTATATCTACGAATCGTTTCGAAAAAAAAAAACATGTTATAACGTGATACAATATATCGTATACACCAGGAAGTGATGTTCGGGATTTCTACGCACCGAAGTGCTATCAGCTCCGCGGTTCCTTCAAGCATATGCAACCCGCTCGGCCTCAGACTGTGGTGGGTTGCGTATCTGCTGGGGAAATTTCTTTTTCTGATTATGAGAGCTTGCAAAACACGTTGCTTGACTGGCATAAGCCTATAAGAAATTGCTACTCTATCTTAGCTTGTTTTGCTTTAATTTCTAATGTGAAAATTAGCGTATTGTAAACTTTTATAAGACTACTACACCTAGTTAGTAGCAGGTTCCGTTTTTATAGAAAGTTTTCTATTAAGACGAAAACCACAACTCAAACAAATGACGATCACAATTAGACCACATGAGGCTAAAATAAAATTGAATTAAATTTACTTGGTTTACATATAACTCTACCAGGAATCGAGCCTTTGATTTTACAGGGACAAACGAATTGTATACACATAATTTACTATGAATGAACCTTCGAGATAAATTCACAGTATTATAGAACTAACAGAAAGTTAGTAAACCCTACTAGAAAACCACACGCCAATAATAACTTAAAAATACATTGTCTTTCGTAGTGGACAGTGAACATAATTTTGGAATATATATATATATACCAATACCCGATCAGGTTGGAATGGTTAACTGTTATTAACGTCGAAAACGAGCTGAAGAGCTTATAAGCACGAGACCTACAGTTGTTTGGTAAAGTGGATCCCGGACTACTCCGTTCCACGAACCCCGGCGGAAATTGAGCATGTGACCACGCGCACAGAAAACGACCACGGTATTCTCTCGGTTACCTCGAATTCGCTTAGGTTAGAGTATGCAGAACACCGTCAGGCAGTTGATCAATTGCCTGTTTGTGTTATACTTCGTAATCCAAAAGGCATGGGGATAATCAATGCGTGAACTTTTCATGCTGTCGAAAACTCGACAAGCATTCTTTTAGTAAAAGACCTCTCCGTTTCTGACATCAAACGAGCCCAGGATAGTAAAATTGTAAGATTCCGACAGAACTAAAAGAAATACATTAATACATGTACTTGAACTCGTATCATAGAAGTAGCAGGTAATATGAAATGTCCTACTAACAAGGTAGAATGACATGTCACAAATTTGATATTCTTCTTCATTTATTATGTTCTTTCGAGCAATTCTAGTTTCATTACTGGACTTTACTGACACCAAGTAATGTTCCCATGTAAGTATTTTCTTTAGAAATAATATCTGTGCAACTTAGGTTTATATATTAATGGACGGAACGGAGTCATCCGAACATGTGGGCCACAAATGGATTCGTTCAGGGTTAAAAGTCATGTGTTAGCTATATTTAATTTGAGAGACGATCAAAACCAAGTTGAAACAGACATGCGTAACAAAAGAATATGTGTAGACAAATAAAAAATCAAGCGCAACGAAAAAAATATGACACTTTAGCGATATGCTTTCAAAACAATTTATGGTGTTAGCGATACATTTTAATGTATCAGAAAAAGATCTGGTTTTTAAATGTAGCATCTGCAGGATAAGTTGAATATCGTTTACCTACCGTATATTCGCATCATATACCCTGTGGTATTGTTGAATATATTGCATCTATACGACTTTAAAATGATACACTTTGAATACGAAAACAATGTATAGGCTTACACAGGATATTGACGATATATCTCGCGTACGTGCGAGTACATAAGGACATTCTTAAATACCGCAAAGCGATTGTAATGAATATTTATATTCGGAAACAAAAGGTGAACCCGTGGTGGTTTGTTATTACTATTTATTGCATGCTAATGGTGTTTACGGCCTAAAAACCGGGCCTACAATTTTTAGTATACTCCGAAATACTTGGCAGCGGCGGAAATCGAACCCGGTGTTTCTTCCTGATTATAAGGCAATGAGGGGAATCACGCATCCACCCCGTACACAATAAAATACACATTACAGCATTATTTTTCAATGTAATTTTAATAAAGCACATTTATATGACTCAAATATTAAATATGGTAATATCACATAAGGAAAGAAAAAAACTATTAATTACAAAATATAAGCCTAACTTTAAGCCGACGGACCCTTCACTTATTCAAATGTATAGAATTTTCCTTTTCAGAAGTCATTAATAACAGTTGGCACTTATTGTGATAGCGTGTCGTAGATTTATACACGAGAGAAACAAAAGGAAATATTATGGTTATTAAACTGTTTGCGTGCAAAGAAAAACGAAAGAATGCACACAAAAAAAATAGTGCGAGCGCATACGAAGTATTTGAGCTCCATTCCGATTCCTTCTGCGTGATTAAATTTGCAAATTACTTCCGTCACTACATCAAATGTTATTTTCTTTTAACTGCATAATAAATTAATCGGTTATCTTTACATCGTTCAACATTGTATTCACTTTTATTTTGCGAACTCCCAACTTATCATTATCAAATTGATTTCTGCTAATAAGACCTGTGAAAATTGTTTTTTATTAAAAAAAAGTCTACATTTGATCATGAATGACAAATTGCAACGATAATAAGCAGTCCATTTTATAAGATATCTGAAATGGCGGTGTTCTTGTAAAATGGAGCTAGAAGCAGAGAATGTGCTACTGCAACTTATCACCGTGTTTTTCTTGTCTGTTTCTGTTTGCGTGCCAAGTGTGAAAATGATCAGAAAGATAAGAATTGGGTGAACATTCGTTATGTTCCTACGAATAAAAAGGTACTTGAAATAAAAGTAGAAAGTTATGACATTGTATTTATTTTATTCTATACACACTGTTAATATCACTGAGCTCCCCTGTCTTCAAGTGGTTAGCGCTCTCGCTTTCAATATAAGTGGACCAAGGATCAATTCTCGATACAGATTTTCACTTAAAATGGCTGACCACCCTGAGGACAATTGATGAACTACTATAGTAAAACTAGCAGTAGAAGAAAGTGAGAAATATCGCTTCGCTGTCGCCGTAACAATCCATTGAACAGAAGATCCGTCTCGCCGATCCGAGCCTTTTGCGAGTGTTGCGTCACGAAGTTTAGTTTCAGTCCATAGTACTATAAGAAACTATATTGTAGAAATAAATAATATACCTATCTCACACATCTTATTTCCTTCATTTTTTTTTATTTTATGGTCTTGAAGCGTAAGTAAAGTGTATAAAAGTGGAAGAAGTTTAGTATGTCCTTGTTTCAAAAACACTTTTCGTCCATTCTTCCTTCATCATTCATTCCTTCCTACCGTTCTTTGATCCTTCTTTTCTTTCTTCTTCCTCCCTTCCTTCTTTCTTCCTCTCCTTCGTTCTCTTCTATTCTTTGAACGCTTCTTTGTTTTTCCTGATTGCTTTCCAAACACTTTCTTTGCACATTTTGTTCAAAATATATCCTTTTAAGCTTAGTCTTAATTTATACATCGACCTTCTTCAATAGATAATAATTAAAGCGACGAATGTACTGCTTTCTTCGTATTACAGTGGTTAAAACCATATACATTATTGCTTACAAAACCTACTTATTAATAGACTGTAATTTTTGTGCAATAAAACTATATAACAAGTGTTCAAGTTGTACATTTATTAGCAAACCACTATGATTTAGTGGTTAAATTTGCTAGTTTTGGATTACGGAAATTCTACTCACGCCGACGATCCTGAACAAGATTTTCCCTCAGGTTCATGCTAGAATTGTACCCATAGTAGATGACTCTAACAGCTATTTTCCCCAAAGTTGCGTAACCCGAAAGATGTCATTCCTCAAACTTGTGACAGGCTACCGTCATACATTCTGAATTTTATTTATGACATTTAGGAATCTTTGACTCAGGCCGAGATAGAGTGTGATAGAGAAGACAGTCGCCTAGGACACAGTTCCAAGATACCATCCTGGAATTAACCACTGAGAAAACAAGTCAAAATGGGCGGCCACTCTGGGATCGATGTTAGGGTCATCCAAATGCGAAATCAACGCTCTACTAACTGAGCGAACAGTTCAGTTCATACATGCAATTCTAACAATGCTATTCAAATAGTAATAATCTTAAAATACAGAACATACGTTAGTGTGGAGTATAGGAGTATGTCGCATTCCGTGGCTCCTTAATTTTGCATTCGTAAGAAATGTAATAAAATTAATTACTGATGTGGAAAATCAACTCTTTAGCTTATCGGAAACGATAAATCTATCTAATGTGCAATTAAATGGCTTCTCTTATACCTTTTAACACATTAAAAGAATGAAGATTTGTAATATTCAAAATGTGTTTGAGGTCACAGTAGTTGCAATAACAGAAATTAAAAATATTTGCAATATTTTACCAATCCTTTCATCCATAAATTGTTATAGTTTCTCGCAGTGCTAATAGAGGGGACATTTTCTAATTTAAACTAATCTAATTTATCTTTGCTAAGTCCGCAAAATGACTTTCGATATGGGACAAATTTTCTCTTGTGATTACTTTTATAACAAAGGAGTAATTCTGGTATGCAAATAATTTATCTATATCCCGTACTTATATGAATATCACCCGCGCTCCTTAATAATTTAACGAACTTTTTGAATATATTAGTACGTATCGTAACACGTAAATAGGTTCTATATGACGTAAAATAGGTGAGGCCAACCGTAATATTCCGAAGTTAGATACGATTTCTACAAAAAATTGTAATTAATCGCTAACAAGAAATACTAGAAAACCTAAACAACCATTATTACGAATTTAATAAATTTGTGAGCAACAATGAAGATATGTTTAACATTTAGACTAATGAATTCGAAAACAAAATTCGTGCACTGAAGAAATATAAGTGTAAAGAATTAAGACAATATCATACTGAGAACAAAATGAAATTGCGATTTAAAAATACAGATTAGAACACTGTTTTTGTAGAAGTTGAATTTTAAAACCTCCATAGAAGAGAAACTAGAAAGAGAAAACAAAAAATTTCGACGATGGTGCCGTAAAGCAAATGCCCTGAGAAAGATCAGATATCTAGTGTAAGCAAAGATGAAAATATTGCTTATTTATTTACCCGTTTGAAGATACTACAAATTATTGTCTTAATATTAAAAAGATGCTATTGCTTAGTAATTCTGTCAATCCACCCTCCTTTTCAGGTGGTGACAATCCTTCAAAAATAAATGAGTACACAACTTTAATTTTTTGGCGTTTAAAAAACGACAAAACCCTTGAAAAACTCTGGTTACACTCAAAATTATGGTTTAACACTCCCCCCCCCCCTCAAACTAAATTCTGACGAAACCCACAGGAGTACCATTCAAGTCTTCAACACAGAGATATTAACTGCATAAAGATTATATGATCCTTTTAAGTAGGTATTGCATAAAGAGTATATGATCCCGCAATTGTACTGTATAACACCGCCATGTTCGGAAAACTTCGATCTTACTCGAGACGAATCTGCAATAAGGCTTAGTTTAACGCTCCGCCATATTTGTATAATAGTTTCTAAGGCTCATTCATCTAGCTATATCTTAAACTATACGTATTTGACATTGATAGTAAAATTAATACATTTGCAACACTAATTTTTCGGTAATATGCTCCAGAACACTACATTAAATTCCAATATTAATCCACGGTTAATCGAAATTAACTACCATACCTGTGCCTTTATACTCCCCTGTGGTTAAGTGACTGGTTATGCATATATAGTTGTAATGTAGAGGTTGCGGGTTTGAACGTAAGGAACAAATTCAGTTTAGGACAACCACGATTAAACTAACCTAATTTTACGTAATATATTGTGATCTAACCTAATCTTGAACAACTTCAGCTAACATAGTATGAAGAATGTGAAGCAAACAACTGGAAAATATATGAAATTAAATAAAAATCATCCAGCACAAAGGAAATGTTTACCGTAATCTAAAATAATGCCGAAATTTCTTTTAAATATGGTTTAAAAATACAATTTTCTATTAGAATTTGAAACAATAGAACTATTAGAATTGTGATTTATACAATATACCGGTATTTGCTTTTTTAAGGATATACAGACAGATATATGTGTGTCGGATCAAAAAATGTTTTAGTTATGAATATGTAAAAAAACATTCAAATTAAATACAGGTTTTTCCCCTTCTTTTTAATTAAACCTACAACTGAGTTTTGCAATAAACTAGGCGTATGACATTTGAAGAAATTAAGGCGTCTTGGAAATAGCAAAAACGAAATATTCACTTTTCGCCCTCATAAAGAAGACCTGGGGTTTCAAGTTAGCATAGAAAAGAGGGAGGGCTAGTATCCTTAATATCTCCGTAACTAAGTTCCGCAGTTTCTAATTTCTATGCAAACTGCATTAAGTCGTCGCCTCGGAAAAGCAAGAAAGTGGCAGAGAAAAAGAGCAAGAGAAAAGCCCCGTTGCATGCTCCTTCGTAGCTCGAGTTTCAGACACACAAAAGCCAAGAAAAGGAAGACAAAAATAGTTAATTGTAAAAAGGAATGAAATTTTCCATTTATTCAAACAGAAATGGGTGTACCATATCTTTCATTATTTTAATTATGGTAGTTTCATTCTCTCTGTGCTTTTTAGATATCATTTATCTTTTTTCATTATCTTTTAACTTAGTAATAATATTTACGAAAAGGACGGGAATATGAAACGAAGTTACGGTGTGAAATTAAATGGCTGACTAGACATATACACCTTCTTTTTCTATTAACAAAGATAAAGACATTTATTTTTATCTAAGGAAAATTACTTTTTAAGCTCCAAGAGTAAGTATAAGTACTTCCTTAATAGGATCACACATCTTTTTCATTCTAGGCATTTGTACTTAATCTTTCACGAAACCGGAACTACTTAATTCATGTCCACGGAATTCGCGTGCTTTCAAACGACACGATAAACGAGAAGTCAGGAACACGTTTCTAGTATATCGTATTTTTCTCTTTTGTTAACATATCCTTTAATTTTATTACTTTCCCTTCAAATTTTAAGTCATAAATTTTCCTTTAATCGTCCGTTTTGTTTTTATAACCAAATCAAACCTTGTCGCGACATCTTTTATTTTATTTTTTCATTTATACTCTGAATCATAAACGACACGTACTTTTTCTACCAAATAGTTCCTGGAACGATAGTGGTTTTAATATGTTGTAGAACCGCCACGATGGCGTCATATTGATATCGTCTGCCACCTTGTGTACATATTAGATATATATCCCTCACTTAAAAGGCCGCTTGAAAATTCCCCCTTGCTGTCAGAGTACAACCACTCGCTCACTACAGTAGGATCAGTCGAGGGAAAAAAATGATATGCTAGCCGGTGGGAAAAAAGCGCACTAGCAGAAGTCAAAGGGGAAAAAATAAGCACATACCTCTTTTGGACGTTCTCGCAGTCCCTGTCGGCGCTCCAAAGAGAGATAGAAACAGTCCACAATATATCCACAGCATTTTTTACGTTTTAACTGCATTTTCCACGGCCATAGTGCAATTTTTAAATTATAATATTCAATCAAATCACACTGTTTTTCCCCCACCTGCTTTCTTGCCCCTTCACTATCGACCACTTCTGCCGACGCTTCCCAAGGTTTAGACTTTAAGTTCAATAAAATGGGGAAAACACTGCCATCTGGTAATACACTAACGAAGCTCTGCACACGGTGATGAAAACGATTAGCATGCAAACTACCCAGCGTCGCGTAGTAGACAGCTGCTACGCGAAATTCGCTTTGACAAAAGAATGACTGCATGCGCGCCCCTACAGCATCAGAAAACATTCAATGTAATAGCCAAATACATGCGCAATATGCGTGTGTGTGTGTGTGTGTGTTGCAAGCGTGGACAAAAGAAATACATGTGTGCGCCAGTTATCTTTGTTTCTTTTCACAGTAACTTATTGTTCATTAATATTTCAGATTGCACATCATGAATTTTTAACCTTTGGACAGGAACGTTTAAAGCTTTCTGATGTAATGATCTACTTTCCGAAGTGAATAACTTAAAAAAATAGTACATTAGGTTCCTTTGTACTCCCATTGCTCCTACAACTACAAAAAAAAAAATCAGCATTAATCGAACTCTTGAATTGGTCATGAACTTTCCTGATGGATCCTTTCTTCCTGTGGTTCCTACGCATACGACTAGAAAATACACCAAAAAACTAGGGTTTTACCTTCATTAGGCACTTTAATGTATACAAAGTCATCAAATTCTCAGTTTCCCAGAGAGTGAAGATCGCAGCTTTTGCTCTTAACCCCCACACTTGTGAAATCAGCAAACATCCAGACACCAGTTGGGATTCGAATCCTAAACTGTTTGGATCCTAGCTTGATACATCAGACTTCACGAGCACCGGGACGGCACAAATAGAATTGAGTGCAGCATGTTAATACTAATAGAAATGTAACACAATATTTACAAATAATAATATACATAATTCTATTATAGTCACACGACTAAACATTCCTTGACAAAATATTATATGCCGAGCTGCCATGCGTAGAGCGTTGGCGTAGCATTCGGAGGGTCGTGGGTTCGATCCCAGCGGCCGACAATCCTGACTGAGGTTTTTCCAGAGTTTCCCTCTGTCACACCAGGCAAATGCCGGGCTGGAACCTTCAAGATAGGCCCCTGGCCGCCTATAATACTTCTTCTTTTACTATTATTACTACTACTGCTATGCATTCTGCACTACTACGTTCGTTTATCTTGGAAAGCGGTAACCAGATTAATTTTTTAAGCCATAAATGTGGTGAGAGCAAACCTACTAAACTTGATTAAAGTAGTTTTAACAGTTGTTATTATACTGTACGAATGTAAGGTTGATTAAGTTTGTTACCATGGAAACAGTTTACTCAAAGAAAATTTAGATAAAGCTAAAACCTTGAGAGTAGTGCCTTTTATTATTACGTTAAATTTGATTAGAATCGGCTCAGACGTTTCTCACATGATGCATAAATATAAGTTTATGGAAACTCATTACTAGACTGTAAAAATCATAAACGACAACATACACTCACTGGGGTTCAAATACGGTACATAAATTGTTAGCAGAAAATATTTTATGAACATTTTGAGCAAGAGCTGACATAAAAAATAACATTTTTGAACATTAGTGCATTAATATTAAATAATTATATGAAGTTCTGTGCAATATATGTCAAAATCAGAATGTTGCCACCAGAATCATCAGATTCATATTGACGTTTCATAAAATATAAATGATGACAATTATTATGAGTGAATACTAACAATATATTCATTAAATGCGTATATATTATTTAGTAGGTGAATTCGTCAGTGCTGTAAACATGACGACGTAGTTCTTTATAAACGTGACGACTTACAACGTCAACAAAAATTCTTTACTTCTCTGAGTGACTGCAGGTTAACCCATGCATGCTTTAAACCATCATTTTAACAAGAATTTTATCACCATTTGATAAATTAGCATTGAATGTTTGCTATAAATGAACACAACATACAAGAAAAATTAGTTAAACATACCAGCATATATTCTCTAACCGAAGTTTCAACAAATGTGGAGAAAACGTTAAGCTTTTAAAAAAACAAAGTGTAAAATTTATAAGCTACGTTCAATTTACAACTCTTTACATTCGAAGTGCTTAAAGGATTGAGAGAGCAACAGTCATTGGTCCAAATCACTTTCTATGAAAATTGAGAAAACCAAACAAGGAGATTAGAAAGCTCCTATTTTTCACAGTTACTCTTAATCAAAAATTATTTTGAAAAAGAAAAGAGGGACAATTATTTTTTCTTAATTTTTTTTGTTGGAAGTTTGTTCTAAAAAATTTGAGCTTCCTGATCACGTTGGTTTGTTTCTATGGTGGTCATCAGAGGGTGGTTTAATGAACGGTTACTTTGACAAAATGGAAAGGTGGGATTCCATTTTTTTAACAATCATTTCTTTCAGATGACTAAACCTCAAGTATGATGCTGTGTCAAATACGTATAGAATACAAAAAAGGAATTAGAAACGTAATTAATACAAACCAGAACAATTATTACGTTTATACCAAATAGCGTATAACAAAGACAATATTGTACTGAAAATCAAACTACACTTTTAATGTACAATATTTCCGAAAAATGTTCACGATACTCTAAAAATCAGAACCTAAAAAAGCATACAAATACTTCAGCAAAACTGAGTTTAATGGCAACCAGTGTAAACCTTCATATAAGCCTAATAAAAAATGTGATCTCTTTATATGAATAATGTGTTCTCTTATTTGCTTGTGGATGCACCGGTTACCTGCACACATTTAGTTCATATTAACGAAAGTTAAGTTTATTTGGAGCTCATTTTTAGTATCTTTCCACTACAACTTTACTTTAAGCTTATATTAAACGTATTTTCTGTGTGTCAATTGGGAAACAGAACACTTAAAGTTCATATAGCCTATTATTCAGGTCGTAAAAGCGTGGTGCAGCTCGCACTAATTTCACGTAAAGTTTATATATTATGCACCAAAAAAGTTTATAAGTCTGAAATATATTATTAACTTTTGGGGAATAGAGTGTACTAAAATTCGAGTTACAGTATTTCATTGTTTCAGCAAGTTTTACCAAATTAAAAATATAATTTAGCTTTTTGTGAAATTCATATAAACTAAACTGCATTACGTATAGCACGTTCGCAAGAAAAGTGCTATAACTAAAAAAAAGTATACGGCCTAAGCTAAAGTTGCTTATAGGCCTTAAACAATTAAATTCTTATTCAAAGAAGGATATTTTTACAGAAGGTGAAAAACAAGTGACGTTTTACTTCAGAAGCTATATACAAAATACGTCAAACACTTCTGCTATCTAGCGGTCACCGATGAAGATAGACTTGTAGCACTTTTGTCAAATGATTCTGTATAGTGCTTTTGAGCCACGAAAACGAAAACCGAAAAAAAAAATGTGTTCTTGCACTTTTCTTGTGAACATGCGATATGAACTTCTGGTGTACTAATGCATAATTTATGCACCAAATGTTCATTTAATAAATGTGAACTCAAAGTGAAGTGGTTGAGATAAATGTAGTGATAGTGAATTTGTTAATATGAGCTAAATCTGTTTGTAATGTCTATCATTACATGGTGAGTAGAATACTAACGTAGATCAGAGGACGTAGAGTGCGTAGATCAGTTCTCTCTCTCTCTAAGACTTATCCTTTCTGAAATACACTTTCCTTTTTCATCAATGGATTGAAAACGTAACAAATTCAATAACTTTGAAACAATTATCCATCACAAGAGTTGTTCAGATAATGGTTGGTCTTTTTCGTAACAAACTTAGGCATTACTGATTCGGTTTCGTTGGAACATTGTTTTTGTTTCATGTAAGGAGATGGCAGTACTGGTCATCGTATTATCTAATGTACTTTTTTTTTAGTTGCACGAAGTGGAAACTTCTACACTGCCATTTTTTTCTTTGCTATAAATTTGTATATTCGCAACAGCAATCAAGCGATTTTAACGAGGAATAAAATTAAATAAAAGCATAATCTCCTATTGAACTCTTGACATGGTTGTGAAATTCCTTATTTAAAAGTTTGAACTCTCTAGGCTTGAATTTGTAGAAGCAGAATTGTAATTTTATACAACGATAGAAATACATTAGACACGTACGGAGGCAGGGTTGCCATCTACTGTTATAGATCGTAGCTTTAAACTAACCTTGACGCCGTCTATTGTTGTATGTTCTTGTCCCAAGCAGTATGCGTCTTCATTCTGTTTCTGCACAATGTAAAATACACTTTCAGTTCACATCTTCCCTGCAATAGTTTCAGTTTTATGCACAACAAACGTACTAAAGAAGTGAAATTTCTGTGCAAACAGTAAACTAACCTAAACTAAATCTATTCTAAGAAATAACCTTAGTTAAATAATAATAGTAATAACAGTGTTTCAGGTAAACAGATTTATAAGTAACAGTCCTTAATTGGTTAAGTAACCTATTCACTTGTAGTTATATGAAAAAAAAAGTAAATTTTAAACAAAAAGAGGGAGGTTCTGTCAGTTGACCTATATTAAAAGACGTATTTATGAAAGTGAATTTTGAATATTTGTTGTATACTACTTTTCTGTGAATGCTACCCCATATGATCTATTGTACACGTTTTCTTTTTATCAATATGTCCTGATAAAATCATGTTTACTGACTTTTGCATTGAACGTCTTCAGAATATAAAGTGACAAAAGTATGCGATTTGTGATTTTTTTAGTAGTTCATTTTATTAAGGCAATTGACAATCATTGAGACAAACCAGATTTTATTCTCGATCACACCAATCTGAAACGTGTTTCGTTGGTTACCAAATCCGCTGGTTTACAAAAAAAAAATCTTTCAATAGTAAAAACACTTTGATCAATTTTCGACGTAAAGTTACCACCATTTTGGTTTCTAATCAGCTCCATTTTGGCTACAAAATTTAGAATCTCTCAAATCCTTTTCTGAAGAAAATAATTAATCGGAAAAATCCTTTCAATTGATATGATCTACTTTGTAAACCAGTAACTTTTCAGTTCCCTTTTTTTGGGGTTCTTTAGGGCCCCCAATTTTGGGAGACGGGTATTATAATATTTACAATTTCTTTGAGCCAAGACAAGTAATACAATCCCGGATTTGAAGTTGGAACGAGGGTTAATCATTTCTCACTCAACAGATGGGGGTGTTCATGAGAAAAAAAGCAGAAAAAAAATATTTTTGACAAATTTTCAACCAAAAATCGCCGCCATTATGATATAAAAGTAGTTTTATCTTTTGACAACATCGCTATACATTTAATTTGGTATAAAAATTAATTGGACTCTAAGGTATAAAAATTAATTGGTTCCCAAAGAGAAGAGAGTGCACGTGGATGACACCTACTAAAATTGGGGAATCCATTCGAGGGGCACCTATTAAATTTCCATTTTCCAACAGTTTCCGTGAACTGTTTTTAAATATGTTATATGAGAAGGGACACTGTTTTGCTGTGTGCGAGAAATTATTTTATAACAATTTGTTCTGGGTATCACTCCACACGAGTAGCCCAGTTACAAACACGGCCAGGTCCACTTTGCAAAATTTTCCAGGAGCGTGCAAAAATCGTTTACTATAGATAAAAAGCATTAATGTTGCTACTTTTATTTACTTGAATACCAATATGTAATTAAATTTGAATGTGTTACAGATGCTACTGTTAGACGCAATCAGCATTTTTCGGAATCAATCGGAAGCGTTCGGACTTTACTCGGCTGTCACCACACACAGGTTCAGTTCATTGTTTTCGCTGTACGGCTTAGCCTATATACCAGTAGTAAGAGGTACCGACCGACAGTCCGGCATTTTCGGTAATCCAGCACCGGGCCGGTCTCGAACGTGCCGGACTATCGGACTTCTACTGTACAAGCTTTCTGTGTTACATTTTCTAGCACATTTTTAATTTTTTATAGAAAAATCGTAAATTGATAATTTCCAGAACTTCATCATCATTGTTGGTTGCACATTCACACAGACCCTCTTCTTCGTTTTTCTTGTGATTCAGCGTGATTGGCTGAATACTGTGCTGTGATTGGCAACACTGGACCTGGCCGTGTTTGAAACTAAGCGCTTGTGGAGCTGGCCGTTTTTTGTAAAGAAGTCACGTATTTAAATGAAGAGTACACGGGAAGAACGATCAAGGTCCATTTTTGAAAGTTGTGAGAAAAGACCCATTTTAAAGTGTGAACACTTGAATTTAATGTTATTTTTGCTTTGGACATCTTTGTTTGAGGTCGAAGACATGCCTAGAGCAAAACAAATAACTTTAAATTCAAGTGTTTACACTTTAAAATGTGTTGTTTTTTTTTCTCACAGCTTTCAAAAATTGACCTTGATCGTTCTTCTCGTGTACCCTTCAAATGCATTTTGAAAACGTCTCTGGCCGTTTTTGTAACGAAAGAGATTTAGTATTGCATACAGGGTGACACCGCCGGACGGAAACAATGTCTGACTCATTTTGTAACAAAAACGGACCTGGCCGTGTTTGTAACTGGCCTACACGTATGTTCTTTTCCCAAGCAGTATGCGTCTTCATTCTGTTTCTGCACACTGTAAAATACACTTTCAGTTCATATCTTCCCTGCAATTGTTTCAGTTTTATGCACAAGAAACGTACTAAAGAAGTTCAATTTCTGTCCAAACAGTAAACTCAAGTAAACTAACCTACCCTAAACTAACTCTATTCTAAGAAATAACCTTAGTTAAATAATAATAATAATAACAGTGTTCAGGTAAATAGATTTATAAGTGACTGAATTGGTTGGGTTACCTATTCACTTGTAGTTATATGTGGAAAAAGATTGTCGAATTTTAAACAAAAAGAGGGAGATACTGTCAGTTGACCTATATTAAAAGACATATTTCTGAAAGGGAATTTTAAATACTTGTATACATTTCCATGAATTCTATGTTACCTAAACATCTAATTGTACACATTTTCTTTTCATCAATATGTCCTGATAAAATCACGTTTACTGACTTTTGCATTGAACGTCTTCAGAATATATAGTGAGAAAAATGTGAGATTTGTGGTTTTAGAAGTTCAGTTTATTAGAACAATTGACAATCATAGATACAACCCAGGTTTTATTCTCGATCACGCCAATCTTTAACATCTTTCCTTGGCTTCCAAATCCGCTGATTAATTCTCTCAAATTTATAAAAAATTATTTCAATGGTAAACATTTTGATCAATTATCTACCAAAAGTGGCCGCCATTTTGGTTTCTATACAGTTTCATTCTTCCTACAAAATTTGGAATCTCTCAAATCCTTTTCTGAATAAAGTAATTACTATAGATATTCAGTCGGAAACATCTTTTAATTGATATTCCATATGACCTACGTTATAAACCAGCAACTTTTCAGACCCACTTTTTTGGGTCTTCAGGGCCCCCAATTTTCGGAGATGGATATTATATAATTACCATTTCTTTGTCTAAGACAAGTAATACAGTGCCGGGTTTGAAGTTGGAACCAGTGTTAAAACATTTCTCACTCAACGTATGGGTGCTCATGAGAAAAAAGCAGAAAAAAACTTTTACCAATTTTCAACCAAAAATCGCCGCCATTGCAGTATAAAAGCAGTTTTATTTTTTGGAAACATTGCTATACATTTTATTTGGACTAAAGAATAAAACTTAATTGGTTCCCAAAGAGAAGAGGATCCACGTAGATCCCACTGGCTTCGGCACTATAATAATCTAGTGACACCTGCTTAAACTGGGAAGTTTTTCGAGGGACATTAGGTTGACATTTTCCGACAGTTCCCGTGAACTTATTTTAAGTATGTTATAGGAGAAGGTATACTATTTTGTTGTGTGCGAGAAATTCGTTTACTTTACATTTGTATGTTTGTATACATAATTCCTATGACATTTATGTAACTTATTTTTTTCTCTTTTTTACCGCTAGATACTTTATATTTGTTAAGAAGTAATTGTACTGTGTAAGTCTTCTTTACTTAGGGACTAGATTAGCTAATGGAGTTGAAGTAAATAAAAATATGTTTAAAAAATGGATTGGCCAATATTCACGTAACATTCCACTCCATCAAGTGAAGTTAGCAATCATGTAGCAGACGACACAGCTACTTGTTGGACAGTACTACTACACCTACCTCTGTTGTTGTAAAAAGTAAGTAGGTTCTCTTATAGAGAAAGTGACAAATTTCTGCCCAGTGACCTTAATTTGATGTTACAACAACGTTAAACTGTTACTAGACTCTTCTCATGCAGAAGTTGTTAAGTATGTTTTATCGTCAACAAGAGACCAACGCTCTTTTTTGACAAGTTTTTGTGGTAATGTTTGAAATATTCAGAGAGTTAGGTTTCCCCTTTTCTCTGCTTACCAACTTCACTTCGTAGTTCCACTAGAGATGTTATGTTTCAGAACTAAATGCGTAGAAATGTGGGAACAACACACGCATCTGTGAGTGAAGGCGGAAATCCTCTTTAGACGACAAGTACAACAATATGTCAGCCAAATTGTTTCTATTGTTTTTTCAGAAAGTAAAACTCAAAGGTTTTTGTTCAGTTCATGATCTCGTCCAGGATTCTTTCAGAAAAATCTCTCCGAGAGAGTGCTGTTTACATCTACAATGGGGGTGGGATAATTCTTATCTCTCCGGGAGGGTTATGAAGACTAGTCCTTCAGAACTTTTCGGGGCTATTTTTCGTGTTCGGTCACCCCTGGGAAGAAATTTTCTCGTTGTCAATATAGCCTGGAGGCGGAGAGTTCTGTAGTGTATTTTCAAAATAAGTGTCATAAACTCTATTACCTTCTAGCAAGTTTGACAGCTATACGTATGTTTTAGTGACTTTCATTTCCATAGCCGTGTTCTTCATGGTGTTCACCAATGCTCCATCCTCGGTGGGTCATGGTCCAATTGAAGCATGACTAGGAAACTCACCGACAGGCATGTATCCAGGGGGGTAAGTACGGTGATCCGGAGGCCCCCGCCCCGAAATTCGAATTTTTGTAAAATTAATATAGGCAAAATTATATGCATTTTATGTGAATTTCACTCCCAGACAGCCCTCGGTTCTCTCCGAAGGCGTTGGTCCCTCCGAAACCAACTTCTAGATACATGCTTACTGGGGTCAAGAAAAGTTTTAGCATCAATTTTTACATTGGTATGTGTAACGGAAGTGTCGTTGACGAAAATAGTGAAAATCCAAATTGGATTTCACAGAAGTTCTCATAATAGAAAAATATCATCCAGAAAGGTTGTGGTGCCACCGAATTAGAAACTCTTAGATAAATCAAGGTCTCTAAACCTAAATCTGAAATCAAATTCTCTGTACCTTCTTAGATTGAAGCGCTAGTCTGTGTTAGCGTGGTAAATGTTAGCTTTCCAATGGATCAGTTGTGTGCTTGTACTGAAGTGCTGTAGCTTTCGATGGACTAAGGCCTCCTTCAGTCTTTGCCTCCACTCGTCCATTTCCATCATTTCAGCACTCCGCGCATGGACTTCTCTCATCTTTCTCTTAGATCCTACTGTATTTGTTTCGCAAAACTTTCCGTCTAACGTCCTCTTTTACATTCTGCCCTCCTTTATTCCTTGTGCATGGCCTGCCCATTGCAATCTTTGGATTTCTATTTCCTTCAGCAGCTCGCCCAGATCCTTGTATAGCTTCACTTCATCCATCCTTTTAATATTCTAATCGCGATTCCTTTTATTGGTCCGAATATTATTTGTAGGATCTTTCTTTGGTAAACGCCCAACATATCTTCTCTCCCTTTGCTTGTGTTCCAGGTTTCACAACCAGTTTCATGTTCCACGTTACTTGTTTGGACCTGTAAATGGTTTGTAGTGAGTTGTTCTGCTGGCTGGCTGCAAAGCCCTTCACTGATTTCTTCTGTTTGGTCGTTGTTCTTGCTTAAGATCATTTCTACCCCAACAACACAGAATATCGGCCAATTTCGTTCAAGGTTGCCCAGTATCGGGTAGATATTGGCCCGATATCCTGTGTTGTTAGAGTAGGTATTTGAATTTTGTTGATAATTCCATCTGATCATCTCCTAACTTAATAGTTCCGTTACCATTGGATTCCCTACCCTGTATCATTGCTTTCGTTTTGTCTCTGTTGATCTTTAGTTCTATTTCCATGTTGTTGTCTTTTCGTTTAATACTACATTAGCGCCTTCTGTAGTTTGTTTCGTTCTAGCCATGATGTTTTATATCGTCCGCGTACCCTATTAGCTGAACTGATTTGTAGTAGATCGGTGTATTCAGAGGCGCCGACGTGAAGAAAACATTAGGGGGTTCAGCACCCGAATTGTAAATTAAAATGGAAGTTTACTTCTTCAAGAAAAAATCATTACATTTTTACTCTACTGCACTATTTAATACGTTGTACCAGTGTGTTTAAACTAGAATACCTTTTTTTTTTCTTCTTACGTTTGCAAATACTAGTTGCTTCAAAGGTAAAAGCACAAATCGTTCTTCTTCATGTTTACCGAATTTTATTATACGTTATCCAAGCTACACGATTAAATTAAGAAGCATAGTAACAAAAGGTTCCGAAGAATAATCCAATGACTGTTTAGCATTATTCACATGATATTTGTAATGGATTCTCTTACTTCTAATATTTTGTAGATAGTAAAACTAAGTTAGAAGAGAACCTTAAACATTATCTTGCTATGGCTTGACGTATTTTCTGAAATGTGTTAAAAAAGCTAACGACTGACTGCGCCAAATTTTAATTTCTGATTCTATACATAAGAATATCTTAATACTATGTAAGTTTAGCTGTTGGGATCGTTCGAAGTTCAGATTTACACAGAGACCCAGCCAAACTTTTAGTAAGTTTGTAAGAAGCTTGGCATTGTAAATTTGTACAAAGCTTGGCATTGCTTTGCTGCAAACGTGTTACAATCTTGCAGCAAACGTGCTAGTTGACACATGCAAAATTTGCTACATTTTTTACACGCAAAACTTGCTAGAAACTTGTCTTGTTAAACATCAAGCCTGTGACGGAAAAAAAAGATGCAAATGCCTGCACTGGGGCTCGAACCTACGATCTTCAGTTTTATTCGTAGTCAGTTACTCTATCGCGCCACTCCTAACTATCTTATATCTTACTAGTCCTTTTCTGTTACGGAGACAGTTTCAGAAGTAAAGGCATGGAAATATATGCTGAAATTCTTAACTGTGAAAGCTCATTGATCCTGTTTAAGAGCTATGAAGCCTGTTTCGTTGTTGCAAGCGAACCTCTTCAGGAAATATAACGGTATTCCATGAGTTGACAGGCTGTGTAGGGATAAATACAGTGAAACTTCTGCTAACGGACACCTCAAAATAACGGCCACTTTTCAATTACCCGGCAGAACATCATTCAGTACAATGGAAAAGTTACTTCTGAATAGCGGACATTCTCAATAACGGACGCAGACACTGAAAACTATTACCCAGCGCTCATGTAGAACTTAAAAATATAAGGGACAGCCAAGAATAAAACTCTCCTATTTTCTAACATTATCGCGCATTGTTGAGTAAGCTATTGTATTTCTTTTGTATTTCGTTAAGTCTTTTTTAAAAGTGCATATTGTTTAGTAGCCATTTTCAGCATTGTAAGTAAACAGGTAGTTGAAATAGTAAGAAGATTAAAGCATTACTTTTTGAACAAAAAACATAAAAACAACAACATGTGTATTTCAATTTCCTTTTAGTGTACTTAGAAAATCGCATTAGTGTACATTACGTATGAAAATACAGTAAACAGCAAGATAATGTTGACCAAACTTGTGTATATATTGCAGTAATTTTTCTTGTGTTGAATCCCAAGCTCTATCCGATTAGCGGACACTTCTGAATAATGGACAGTTTTACGTTCCCCGTTACTGTCCACTATATAGAAGTTCCACTGTACAGTAATACAGACTAGAAACTGAGCAAAATAGACGAATATATGCGAGGTAATAAATGTAAAGATACACAGATGTCACTAGTATCGTGAAACAAGTACTTCACTACAAATCTAAAGGTCGTGTTATGCGTACAAGCAAAAATATAATGAAATTTAATTGTAAACTTTCTTAGCCCTTAAAAATTTGTGCAATTGTAATGGGTTTTGTCTACTTGTAAGTCCGCGTACATATGAAATATATAATTACACATAAAATTTATTAAATACTTCAATCATTAACAATAATTATCGAGAATAGACAAAATACCCTCATGAGAGATTTTTCTTAGCGCAGTTCCTTCAAATTGTGTCATCATAAAGAAGATTTCACTTTTGACATAATTCTTATTGCAGAGCAAAAACGTTGTATGATCGGGGATTGAGCAGACTTTGATAGTTCATTAAATAGACGTATTTCTACATAGGTATAACTAACATACACTGAAGTGCCAAAAGTCATGGGATAGCGAGAGGGAACTAGTTTACGGCGCGTAACTCGTCGAACGACGCGAAACAGTTGCAGTTGGTCTTCTGTGAGTGCAGTGAAATGTCGTATACCGTGGTGATGGCAACACGACGGGAATTATCGACGTTTGAGTGCAACATAATGGTTGGTGCTAGACGAATGGGGGCATGTGATTTCAAAAGTCGTCCGGATATTGAACTTTATTCACTCCACACTGTCAAGAATGGACCGTGAGTATCGCATTGGAGGCATTATGACCCATCAGGTACAACGCAGAGGCTGCTCACGGTTACTGAATGACGGCGATCGACGACATCTCAGCAGACTCGTTCGGGCAAACAGAGAAGCAACAGTGCGTGATCTGACAGCAATCATCAATGTAGGACGGCCCAGGAACGAGTCTCAGAGGTCCGTGCACCGCAATTTGGTCTTCATGAGGTATTCCAGCCAAAGACCGACACGTGTTCCGCTTCTAATAGCTGTGCATCGGCGGCGGCGACTCACGTGGACTCGGGAAGACGTGAATTGGGCCTTAAAGGACTAACAACGTGTATCGTGGTCAGATGAGTCACGTTTTTAAATTGGTACGCACGGATGGTAGGGTCCGTATTGTAACAAACCCTCCTTCGATTCGCACCTCCGCTGGATGGCACCTTCGATATTTAAGGATTTCTTGCGAACAAGTCCTCACCATCTAGTATACAGAAAGCATCAGACAGCAAAGAAACAAATCTAGTCAGTTGTCACATAGGCGCGACCCGTAGGCCAGACCCCACAATAATTTGCTCTCGCTAGAGGTAAAGCTATAGATATCAAAAACACTGAATTGAAATCCATAAATCAATTTGCATAAAATATGTAATGGACAGGAAAAAATTGGTATACAGATATAAACAACAGTTCCAAAAATCGGAACGAAATAATCTCTCTTTTTTAGATTTAGATTCAACACGTAGACTATTCAGTAACACAAAATTGAATATATAGAAAAATACCTTAAAATACACTTCGACGTAAATATCAATCGTCGATTCAAAGAAATATACATATATATAACCTTGAAATCTTTGCAACAAATTGAACTTTCCACAAATTAATCAAACGTTTACTTTCCTCCAGGAATGCCTGCCTAGAATTGTATCCATGAATTCGTGAGGCAAATCCTGCTTCGAAGAAAACATACCAAGACAATTAATCAACCGTGTCAGAAATCGAATCAGGAAAAATGGAGGGCCTCGGTAGCACAAACACGTGTTCTCGATGTAGGTCCGAATACGGTCAAGCCGGTTTCGTTAAACCTCACCAAATCGTAATGAAAACTATATCCAGGAGTAAAGTATGTATTGTCAACATCAAACGAAAGACTATTCGGGAAATATACTGACAAACAGCTACACCAAGAGACCTAATCTTCCACGTGGTCTTACTAACATGAACCATCAATCTACTCAATTCACTAGAAATATACTTGACGAAATATTTAATTACATAGCGCTCAACTTTTCTAGTTTGCTGATGCAATACAGAAATAAATTTTACAAAATTTAACTCACTAAATATCCAAGTAAGAAAAATCAAATGTAAGTTCCCGGAAAAACTCACGCACCTAAATTCGGAATTTCCACGTACTACACTTCCTAACATACAATAACTCGTCAAACTGTTCTGCAATACTTTGAATATAATTACTTGAAGAATACTCTCTGTCACACACGCTCGAATGATTAAAATTCCATACTTGAAATACAGTCGACATTACTAGAATTCCTACTTGCAACAAACTCACCTTTAATGTCGGCGAAGTTCAAATCGTCCTGCTTTCGACGCAAATACGAACTGAAGCAAATAAATAATAGCTATATCGATATCTCAAGATATATGGACACACTTCGTAGCAGTAATCCTACGTTCATGAGGATAAACCAAATTCGACAATACCTAATTCTTAATATGTACGAAGCACACCACCTGCTTCACCTGGTTAAATCTGCATCGCCTACTTTAACATCTTTCAACTACTTCAACAAAATCCAGAATGGCGGCTTAAGGCCAACCACTCCTTCTTCAAAGTTGAAGTTCTGAATTTTGCCGTCAGGCGGCTCTGACAACACAAATGAAAATAAATGTACTCTTGCTTCCCAGATAATCGTAATTTCATAATTGCCATAGGAAACTAAACACTTTACATCGCTGGGGGAACGAATCCACAAAATGATAGTTACAGTATGTGGCGCAGACTCCATGAGGCTATGGACCCAAGTTGTCAACAAGGCACTGTGCGAGCTGGTGTTGACTCCGTCATGATGTGGGGCGTGTTTATGGCATCGTTTGAGTCCTCTGGTCCGCTTGAATCGGACATTGACCGGTCAGTGCTATGTTCAGCTGCTTGGTGACCATTTCAAGTCCTTTATGGACTTCGTGTACTTTACCAAAAATGGGATTTTCCAGGATGACAACGCGCCATCTCACCGGGTCACAATGGTGTGCGACTGGCTTAAGGAACATTTTGACAACTTCCAACATGATTTGTTCCCCTAGAACGTCGGACATGACCAATTTCGAGCACATGTGGGATATCATCGAATGAGCTATCGTGCCCAGGATCCTCCTCCACCTGCAACAACCACCGAATTGTGGATGCCAATCGAAACTGCATGGCTGCACATCCCTCCAGCGGACTGCCAGATACTTGTCGCGTCGCTGCCACTTAGAGTTGCTGCTCTTTGCCTTACTCGAGGAGGATTCACACGTTGTGTCACTTCAGTTTATAGTCATTTCTAGAATTGTGCATAACATTAGATGACTATAGTTGGTTTGCTACAAAACTTCTCGATATGACTATCCTAGTTCCATTTTTGATCTATTGTTAGATCTAATACTTTTTCACTTCTACTATCATTTTCTCGTTTTGTGTAGCAAATAAAAAAATATTTTTCCTCTGTTTATGTATGATTTGTAGAAAGACCGTTGTTGGTAAAACAATTTATTGCCCTTTCAATTAATGGAAATGATTCAGTATAATTACTAGCAATAAATAGTGTATCCATCTTCATAAAGAGCCATTTCAAATGGTAAATAACTACTAGGTAAGTCATTAATACGTATATATATAACACAAATAGCAAGTCCGAACTCTGTGGAACACCTTGTGAAACGTTCTACCTAATCTGAAGTTATTCACTTGTACTATTTTTAATTCCCGATGAAGGTGTTGTATTTACTGAAAATGAAATAGAATGTAAAAGTCAATTCATTTAGATATTTGGTCTTTGGCACTTGGTTGTCACGAATGTACCTGATGGTAATGTTCATATAAGAATATCCGTAAGTTGTGATTGCTAATAAATGCTTAATAGTAGAAAATATGTAGAATGGAGTTTGATTATGATAATCTTGTTATAAGGGCTACAATATAGAATCCGCACTCTGACAGATTTGGGTGAATGGAAGCTATTTTATAATGGTTTCAGCCTGAAATATTGATTTGATTAAGAACAATAATTATATCAGCTTGAGAATACCAAATACTGTAATAATATTAGGTGACACAGTATCGAAAGCCTTACTAAGATCTAATAGAGTATCACTAGCTGTTAATTTATTTTTCTATGCTGTCATACGCAAATGATAATAAATTTTCAACCGGTTTAATAGCAAATAGCTTACATATAAAGCCATATTGTGAATTAGAAATTAGATTTTTATACTGAAAGTAAGTATAATTTGCTTATGAATACAATATGTTGCCCTTCTTTTGAAAATATAGGTACTAGTGATATAGATATATAATTGTTTGGTAATAAGCTGTCACTTCTATTTAAAGATTGGTATTGTAATCGAAATTTTCAAACAGGAAAATGCCCTTCTTTATAATTTGATTTATTTATATGATCAGTGGGTATTAATTACGTCACTATCGTCTTCACAATATTTTTATAGAGCATAGTTATCATCTAAATATCAGTTGTTTGACTTATTAATCATGTGGGGAGATAATATATCCGAGCAAAAACACCAGAGGTGCAAAACGTTCAGCTAAGTTCATCAGACTTAAAAGGTGGTGAAATGGAGGGCGGATAAGCCAAGTTCCTTGGCGACAACATGTAAGAGGGACATTGGAACTTGGTGCGAGGTGGCAAGGTTCATAATGTTCGACATCGAGCCTTAGGTTGGTGGTGGTGGGCGTGGTGGCTTTTAGGGCCGCCATTAACCTTATGGTTTGAAGATAACCTTACCACCTCGTGCCAAGTTCCAGTGTTCCTCTTACATGCTGTCGCCAAGGAACTTGGCTCATCTGTCCTCCATTCCACCACTTTTTACGGCTGATGAATTTGGCTGAACTTTTTGCAGCTCTGGTGTTTTTGCTCGGATTTCACAGCTTTTTGTAAGTGTATAATATTGAAACTTGCTTCGCTGGGAGCGCTGCCTCCAGTATCCCGTGGCGGGCTGCACCAACAAACTTGTAAAGTTTTGGGGGAATGCGCTCCCTTTATCGTAACAAGACTCTCCGAGGGACTGGGGGTGCAGAGCTTCCCCATAACCCCGGTGGTTTGTCCCATTTATTGTAACCTAATCGTGACGGTACACCTTCATACCAAACTGCATTTCTCTATCTCGAACGGCGTGAAAAATGGATTTTGGGTGCCATTTTGAATCCAAGATTTTTTTCAAAATGTTGTAATGTTTTCCTAAACTACTCTTGATAATACACATTTATGCCAAATGTCGTATCTCTAGGTCAAATGATGTGGAAAATGGATTATGAGGTCCGCCATTTTGGTTCCAATATTGTGTCTTTGGAGACATTTTGTAATATTTTCCTAACCTATTAACGATATGAACCGTCATACTATATTTTGTTTTTCTAGCTCCACCCGTTTAGGCTGTGTATTCTATGGACATTTCTTTTGGGGCCATTTTGGATCCAATATGGCAACTTTTAAAAGATTTTGTAATATTTCCTTAACTTCTAAAGATGGTGTACCGTCATACCAAATTTCGGTTTTCTAGCTTCAGCCATTTAGGCTGTGTATTCTTTGATACTTTACGTTTGGCGATCATTATGGATACAAGATGGCGACTTTTCAAAATGATGGATTTTTTTCCTTTACCTATTTATCATCCTCCACCTTCATGCCAAAATGTATGTTTCTAGCTTAACACCCTAAACAATATGATTGAGTGAGTGAATGTGAGTGTATGAATCAGTAAGCCTAAAATAGGCAAGTTCAGGGGTCCACAACTAGAATATGCTTCGCCCAAAACTATTGTTCCTGTATAACATGTTTCTGGCAGTGCTTACGTTTTACTTGCGGAGAACTTGGCTGCATGCACTGCCGTGCGTGTTAATAACCTAGGGGCCGCGGTGGCTCAGTTGGTAGAACGCTCACGTCTGATGCGTGGGGTCGTCGGTTCGATCCCCACTCATGTCATACGAGCTTTGTGGTGAACAAAACACGTGTGCGTGCGTTCTCTCGGGGTTCTTCTGTTTCCTCCCACTTTCTTCATTCCATCAATTCATCCTATTAGCATCAATGCGTCCTAAGCCAAAGTTGCCTAAAGGCCTTAAATTAATTCAAATAACAGAATATTTAACACTATAACATAATACTTCGCTCACCTTGAAGGTTTCCTTCTGTCGTCTTTGTTATAGCTACACAAAATATCAACGTATAAACAACGCAAATCACATAATGTTAAAACTGAACGAAATATGTGCTAAGTTTTGCTTCTGATATTGATTTGTTGGTTCATTCATTATTTCTGTATGTCTATTATCCTTTAGCATATTATTAACATATGAAGATCTATGAAGAACACAATTCGTTGAAGATACTACTTTTTTAATGATTAAATCTTCATATAATTAACCGAGAATGCGTTAAATGCATTCATAAACTCAAAAACCATTTTCAAGCAGGATGAAAGTGTGTACTATCAATCACAGAGCTCGACATAGGAATAAATAACGATAAACAAGTGAGAGCCAATCAATGCCCTCGCTACATAGTCTGTAGGTAAAAACCTAGCAACCGTTTCCACCAATCGTGGCCTTTCTAATACAAAACATCATGCAACCAATCAAAATGCTCTATACGTGATGTTAACTGTTCTATCCTTTTGCACATACGTATATTACTAGCCTAATAGTTTGTTTATAGCAACTGTAAAAATAAAAAAAAAGACTAATATTTTACAAATAATAATAGTTGCCAAAACCCAAACTAATAAAGATTTGAAACGAAATTCTAATATTGAACAGCACTCTGATGTTATGTGAAAAACCCTTTACTTTTCAGCAGAAAAGTGGATTCTACAGAGTGGTGAAAGAAGATTGGAGGACTTAAAATGTCCAAAATGCAAAATGTGCTAAACAAAAATGACCAAAATGTAAAACGTCTAAAGGGAAAACATCTAAACGCCAAAATTTTCAGAGAAAGATTATCTTAAGGAAAATTGGCCAAACTGTAAAATATTGAAAGTAGAAATATCCAAATGCAAAAATGAGTACCGTAATTAAAACAAAAAGGTGTTAAAACCAAAATACAACATCCAAACGAACCTCTATCAACGCGTCTTTTAAGTTAGATGAAAAAGGGTATTGTCAACGAAGTCACGAGGACTGCGCTCACTGGTAATCTTGTGCTTTGTCTGCTGATTTATTGAAACTTCAAATTGTTCGAAATTTGTAATGGAAGTTTCCATGTCGTTTTGACTTCTTTCCCAGAATTCTATAACAAGGAAATAAACTTCACAAGCTAAGCGTAATCTTCATTAATGCATGGATTTATTTGCTTTTTTTTTTTTTTAATAGTTCTTATTGTATTCCATACAACATTTCTGTTTCGGAGGATTTTATTGGTTATTTTAGTTAAGTCAATATTTAGATTTTTTTTATATTTTGACAATATTTGTGTTTGAACATTTTTGTTTCATTGTTTAGGGTTGGAATCTTTGTATTAGACACTGCCCTTTTTTATAAATTATGATCGCTGTGTTGGCTGTTTTAGCATTTGGATATTTTTGGTATTTGACATTTTAGACATTGGAGATCTCTGGTTTGGACATTTTATACTTTCGAAATTTTACACTTTATACTTTTTTATTATTATTATTATTTTTACACTTTGGACATTATGACTGCGCACCAATTCAACTTGTGAAAAGAGCTACACAATTAGAAAGTACTGGACAGAATAAAGAAGAAAAAATGGAATGGGGGGGGGGTATTGGTTATGGCATAGTTTGTATCCAGTTTGTTTAAAAAAATAATGACCACATATTGAAATGTGTTTGAGCCCACAGAAAGAAAAGATTTATTTGAAAAATTAAACCATGCGGAGTATTGGAGATAAAGGCACACTACTATATCGAGATCTCATTACAAATGGCTTAGTTTAGTTTATTGGCTTCTTTTACATGACGAAGTTAAGGGTTGAAAGAGCCTTATCTACCACTTGACCATGCTACAATGTTTTATATAAGAACAAAATAATAATAATAATAATAATAATAATAATAATAATAATAATAATAATAATAATAAAGAAAAGAAAATTACATCTAAAAACAAGTACACACACGACATAAAACATTGATATACAGACAAATACCGGTGTCTACAGATTTTAACATAAACTGATCGTGTACATAGTATACCATACTGTAGAAACTTATGTACTTACTAAAATTTTATTTATATATAAACAAATGAAAGCTGTCAGGTGGCGTTTGGAGGCTTAATCGATTCTTGACAATAGATATTTTTCCATCGACTTCCTGAAGCATTTCACTGTCTCTGATCCCTTAAGATAATCGGGTAGGCTGTTCCAAATGCGAATAGAGGCAACTGTGAAGGATCTGTTAAAGAAGTTAGAGTTATGTTGGGGGATAGATAATAATATGTTGGTTCCTGATCTTGTATTGTGTCCATGACGGGCATTAAGAGATTGAAAATGTTGAAAAATAAAATATAACTGGGCTTTTTAGCACGCGTTGTTTTAAATAATAGTACTGCTGTGTGCGAAGCTCGTTGCTCGTCTAGTTTTAGAAAGGATAGCTTTCGACAGAAAGGTGTTAAATGGTTAGAATATTTCATGTTAAAGATAAATCTTACACATGAATTGTGAATCCTCTGAAGGCGGTGAGCCAACTCATCGCTAATGTCGGAAAGTACTACGTCACAGTAATCAACATGTGGGAAAACAAGTGTTTGTGCCAAAGTGGTTTTAACAGCGGTTGGAAGGATATTATTTAACCTAGCTAAAGAGTGCAGTGACCAGAATGCTTTTCTGGAAACCTTATTAATATGAGCCTTCCATTCTAGGTGGCGGTCTAGTGTGAGGCCAAGGTTGTTTACCGTGGAGGAAAATGGCACGGTCGTGTTATTTACAGTAATATTGGGGATGATAGAATAGTCAGGAAGTGATGTTGATCTCTTTGAAGAAAAGATTATACATTGAAATTTTAGCGGGTTGATGCTGAGTCCATTTAGTGCTGCCCAGTCCGTAAATCTAGCAAAATCATAGTTTATACTATTAATGGTCGCTGTTAATTCAAGCGGATCGCATGACGTATACATCTGGAAATCGTCTGCATATAGATGGTATTTTTAATGTTTTAATGCATTAGGAAAGTCATTTATATATAGACAGAACAGCAGTAGTCCGAGAACTGTTCCCTGTGGGACTCCTCTTGAGAGACTACGCAAAGATGATTGTGAACCAGGAAGACTTACAAATTGCTGGCGTCCTTGAAGATAGTTTTGCACCCATTGAATAGCATGCTCAGAGAAGTTGAAGAAAGAAGATAATTTAGAAAGAAGAGTTTTATGTCGATAGACTGAAACGCTTTAGAAAAATCCAAAAGAGTGAGAATGGTAACCTCCCTCGTATCCAAGGCCATTCGGATCTCGTCAGTTACATGTACTAGAGCGGTTAGAGTACTATGATTTTTGCGGAAGCCTGATTGAAATGGGTCCAATAATAAGTATTTTGTTAAGTATCTACGAATTTGATCGCTCATAATATATTCAAGAGCTTTTGACAGACTGGGTAAAATACTTATGGGTCGCAAATCGTCCGCATTTAGGATTTCTTTAGTTTTTGGAAGTGCCATAACCTGTTCTACCTTCCATGCCGTCGGAGACGTATTTAACATTATCGAGAGATTAAAGATATTAGTTATTTTTAATAGTATAAAGGGAATGATTTTTTAAATGAAGGTAATGGGAATTTTGTCGATACCTACTGCTTTTGATTTTATTCTGTGAATAGCTGATAGAACCTCTTGCGGAGTGACATATAAAATTAAATTTATTCCGTTCATTCTGCTGATTCAGATGAGTTTCATTTGAGTCGGAACTCTTCGCTTAACTCGGGTAGTTAATTTTACAAAAGTGATCATTAAGTTCGTCTGGCGAAAATTTATCTCCAATTTCGGTAAAAGTTTGTCTCTTCTTGATACCAAGTAACTGTGGAGATGGCATAACATCTCGACTAATAACGGCGTAAGAGATTACAAATAAACGCTCTAATGAGGGTAGATAAGAATTATATTTTCTCTCAGCGTGTTTAGAAAATTAAAGTATATTTTTAATGTAAATTTTGGACTTTCGAGAGCATGTGCCTTGAGAGATATCTATGATATAAAATTAAAAATTCTGACTAAAGAAAATAGACCAAAAGTATGTTAACATATATTTTGTTTTAATAACACTTTACGAAATAACATACAAAATGATTGGTACCGAAAAGCACTGTTATTAGAGACTGTATTCATCATGGTTCCCGTTTTGAGTCTGGCATATTGAATATATGCGGATTTTCTTAATAGCAAGGAGATTGTGTACGAATACTTAATAAATTGTTGCCAAAATTGAAACAAACCGCAGCGCAGAATCATCCAATGGTCCAATCGTTACCATGTTGTATGCTACCAGAGAGAGCCAAAGAGCAAGATTTACGGAAAACAGTAGCTATTGGTTGCAAGGCGTGTGACGTCACTATACGGACAGTGATCTAGTATACATAAGGGAAAGCATAGAGAATAGTGGATATAAAAAGTGATATTGCACGTAATATTTTGTAGCAAATAAGTTCTATTTAATTTTGTTATATCTTTTATGATTGAATGATGAAAATAAACAATATAAAAATACACTAGAAACTTTCTAAATTGTAAAAAGAAAAAACTCCTACTCGAACGAAATTGATTTTAGAACTGTAATATCAAAATTAGAATTATTTTCATTACAAAAGAGAGAGTGTATAATCCTGATAATATTATTTCCCATAAAAATAAATATATTTTTGGATCTTTTTGGCAATTATTCGTAATCTATTAAGTGCACGAGCAATTGTTACAGTGAGCGCCCTCTCTAATTCACACTCACATCTAAACATAAGGATCGTTCAAGCAGTACGTAAAAATTCAAGGAGAGGGTTTAATTTAAGTTTTGCTTATTTCATCTGATAGTGGGAAGGGGCTTCAGAACACTGCTTACGTAAAATTCGCTTACAAATATAAGCTGCATCTTAAATACACCCTTCATCTCCCATTTCCTTTCCTACCGGAAGGTGGCCATCTTAAGGACTGATCATATAACGTCTTTTCCTTCCCTTGTGGTAGAGACTTGCACGGGCCGAATTTTTCGGCCCGAGCCCAACCCAGCCCGAATGTACCTAGGCCCGGCCCAGCACGGGCCCGGAAAGCTTTTGAACTTTTTGGCCCGAGCCCGGCCCAGCCCGATAAGCTTTAAAAATTCTTAGCCCAAGCCCGGTCCGGCCCGATAAGTTTTAAAAATTCTTGGCCCAATCCCAGCCCGGCCAGATAAAATTTTAAAAGTTTTGGCTCGAGTCCCAATATATTTGTATTTGGTATAATAATAATATAATATAATATAATATAATATAATATAATATAATATAATGCATTGTACAAGCTTATGTGAGTGTTCGAACAATGTGATGCGCTTACATTTGCTAGTCATTTTAATTTCATTCTACAGGATTGAAATTTCTTTTTTTTTTTTATAACACAAAGTATCAAAATAATCCTTTCGCTTTGAACAGTAGGATTACTTGTAGTCGCAGGTTTCTTAAATCCAGCAAAGAAGTAGCTAGTCAAAGTATAACTTTTATTTACAAATCAAATTATCAGAAATTTGACCCCACCCGCAAGACCTACATTTGCAGGGTATTTAACACCGTCTTAGACTGCAACCCTGACTTCATCCACCATTTCTTCGTGCGGGTCGCTGAAGTGGAGAGAACAAAGAGTGCGGTTTCCTTTCATTTTTATATCAAGACAACAACTCTGACTGTTCATCCCCTGGGATCCAGTGGTTGGATTGACCATATTCTGGTATTGACATGGACCATCACAGGAAGTTTCAATACGCATACTGTATTTTATTATTTATTGAGGAAAGGGCCGGCTGAGGTCAACGCTCCGGTGAACAACTAATCCTCTGTAGCGAAAGTGGAGCCGCTAAGCAACACCAACTGTAAATATTGCATTGTTTGCAATACCTTTCAGTCCACGTGGCGTGCACACAGACCTGAACGTTTGGCTTTATTCCAATTATCGTTTAACGAAAGTCAATAATTATTGAACTGCTTTAAAGAAGTGCAATTAATCGGCCCGAACCCAACTCGACCTGAAGAGAAAGGAGTGTCGGCCCGCCCAAGCCCGGCCCGCGGGCCGGTCCGGGCTGCGGGCCTAACCCGGCCCGTGCAGGTCTCTACCTTGTGGCCTTTTTTGCCTGCTTTGGCCAAGGATACATGCAGTGCATCCTTCGTACCCTTTAGCGTTCAATTGTTTCATGTAGAAACTAGCGCCACCTATGAATTGACGGATGAAGAAAGCATTGCGCAGGGAGGAAGTGACCTCGCGTTGAAACCGATGGTGTGCGGAGGGTAGTCCCGCAGGATTAACATATTGCATTCCGTTGTTCCTTCCATTGTATCAATATAGTTAGTCAACCGTTCCTTTCATTGTTTGTTTATTCTTTCGTGGTATTTTAAAGATCCTGTTCAAAATAAGATTCTGTTGTTATTTGCAGCAACATTTAAAAAAAAAAAACAAGAAAATTTACAGGGGAAGAAAGCATTTATTTTAAGTAAGCGTCATCTTGCGTTGTTGGGGATGATAGTTTCAAAATCAAAAGAAGTTTTGTTAAAGCACTATTCTCAGTAGACGCTGTATGTGGTGCGGTCCATTCTCTTCTGCTCTTCTGTCACAAGATAGTAAAATACTAGAATAAATGATATGATGTATTGCTGTTTGTTTGTTTTTTTAAATATCACGTTGGATTGCCTCTTGTTGAATTGAATTGAACTATAAGTTTAAGCAACTTTCAATCGGACCGGCATATGGTAAAGGAAAGAATGGGAAAGGTAGCGGTCAGGATCTTACTTACGTGCCATTCCGGTATTCGCTTAGTAAAGAGGAAAACCCTGGAAAATCTGCCAGGATGGTAGCCCGTGAGGTTCGAACTTGAACTTCAATTATTACTTTCAGATATCTAAGGCTCAGCCTGGCTCAGGGGAGGGGAAAGGGTGCTAGTAGGGCCAAGGTCTAAGTTGAAGGTAGCATCCAGGCATTTCCTTGACGTGACTGAGGAAAAACTGTGGAAAACCTCGGCCAGGATAATCAGGAAGGGAAGGAGTCGACCAGAGCCTAAGTTGAAGGCAACATCCGGCATTTGCCTGATGTGACTGAAGAAAATCCGTGGAGAAACCTGTCGGCATGGTCGGTCGCTGGTATCGAACATGAAAATTAACCTCTTGAATGAGAATCTAACGCTCTACCAGTGATTATGCCAGACCCCCTGTGGGTGTGTCACCTCCAAATTTTCTAGAAAACTGTGAACTTTAAAATTAATACTGTCAAAAATCGATAGAAACCGTGCATTCCCCCTCCCTGACTTTACACCCCCGCAAACAAATTGCTGGCGGAATCTCTGCGCTGTACCAACTGAAGTACGTCCGCTTCGAGTTTTACAGAATTTAACGAGCCTAGCCACGGAACAACGGTGAGCAGTATCCATCTTATGTGCATTAATAATGACAGGTGCATCTGTATTCCCTCATCAAAACAGGATGTATGCGGATATTCAGGATAATTCTTCTTGTTCATATTGTTTACTGAACACACTATTTATTGTACTATTGAGGAATAGAAAATGTCACAAAATTGATTTCAAATAATATGCAGTTACTCTGTAAAAATTCCAGCAATTTGTTGCACGCATCACCTTGTTGATAATTTCTTTAGTATCATTTCTTTTGCAGTGCATTTGGAACGCTTTGAAACCTTTTCGCTGATTTATATAAAAATACAACTTACAAAAAGCACTGAAACATTTATGTGTAGCTGTTCCCTGGAAAGCCTTTCGAAGAGAAGAACGTGAACAATTGCAATTGTAATGAAAGACCTGTTCACTGGTCGGTACACGTAATGAATAAGGAATATGACCAAGAGCGCCCATGTTACGATTTTTTTTGGGGGGGGGGGCAAAGACACGTACACATACTGCCTTTTTTTTTACATTATCCCTACATTTTGTGCCATGTTAGTAATAGTATTATTTTCTCTCCCTTGCTCCCCCTGTAAACCATTGTCTTAAAAATACGCGCCGTGCAATACCCCTCGAGCGAAGGAGAGGGGAAAGCTCACGCAATCAAAGCATCTTACAAAACTAGTACAACTGCGCAGTTGTTTGCGTTTTTAATTATTCGTGCTTTTTCAATTGGGGTTGTTTGCCCACGATATCACAACCACCACTTCTATCCCGCCACGCGCTGCACACTTGTTTACGCTTCTAATGCTTTTGAAAGATGTCGCTATATTCGCCAAGTGTACAAGGTCCAAAATGCTTCCTTTTCTACACTCATTCCAAGGTTCCTTTCCTTGACTCCTTTGGTTTCTCAGCAAAAGGAAGGAAAGAAAGGAAGGAAGGAAAGGAAGCATTTAGGATTGGCCTATAGTGTAAATTCAAAGATTGAAACAGTAATTTGGGCTACGAAATAACGATAATACATTACAAGTGGAGGCCAGGACCTTCGTCTATGTTACCATATAGGCATCCGGCTATTGATACTGATGGTAAGCCTGGAAAACCTCGGTCAACGTGGCCAGAGCAGAACTCGAACCTGTGAATCTTGTCATTGCTGTTCTCAAACTTCAGAACATAACTAGAAAGGTTAGCAGGTTACAGTTTTCGTGTTGGCCATGCTGACTAAGGGTTTCCAGGCATTTCCTCAGTATTACTAGGGGAATGACTGTATAGTACCTTGGTTAAGACACTAGCCGCTGTCTTCTTTGTTTTGGATGGGTGATCGCGGTAGCTTCTCAAACTTTTGAGCATAGCCTTACTTGCTTATATGGCCCATAAGTGTAAATCAGGTTTAATGAAAACTTACAGAAGATGAACCCACAAGTAATAAACAGAGAGAGAGAGAGAGAGAGAGAGAGATACTTAGCGGCCCATACTTTCATGAATTTTTTCTTCATTATTAGAGGATGAAAAAGATAATAATAATAATTATTATTATTATTCCAACTGGAAAACAATGTAATGATTTACTATTTTTAATTTTGAGGACTAAACACGTGCCTGCTTTACCCAACTCCACTGATCGGGTGGTCACGATCGATGACTTTCGATAAGCATTAGGTTCGAGTCCCGCACACACCGCCCATCTGAGAGGTTTTGCAGAGCTTTCCTGTGCCCCGGAAGTCAAATGCTACGATGGTACCTTAAATATAGACCCTGGTCGCAACCTTGGCCACCCCAATTTCGACAGAAATAAAGAACTCAGGAGGTTTGTGCCAAAATATGTAGTAATTAACTATCAATTTTAGGCACTGTAAAACTCTTATATAATGGATTTTAGAATAAAAACCAAAAACTTACGTTTCGAAGCGCAGCAAAAAAGTAGGGATAAGCTCAGGTTCGAGAAGCGACGCAAAAATAAGCCTTCCTTCATTTTTTTTTTTTTTTTTTTTGTAAAAAAAGTTTTATTTTCCAAGATTTCAATTTTTCGAACATTCTTCCAAAAATAAGAACTAAATTTTATTATATGTTAATACTACCCCAGCTCATAAACTCGTTTCAACTATGACATTTTTCTCCATGCCAGTTAGGCATTTCTTGAAAAGAATCGCCGTCAGGTTTTAACTTCTTATTTTTTATTGCAATCCTATAAGTTCATTTTTAATTGCCTTTTGTAGTCATGAGGAAGGAAATGGATGGTGCAAACTTTTGCATTTTTTACTTGAAATATATATATGTTCTTTTATACCTTACAGTACAGACAATTCTTTGTGTGCTTCTTTGTCAAAACAAATAATAAAATATTACCTGTGGGTTGTTTCGGCCCGTGTATTTACACGTTAAAACGGCAAAGTTGTCGTGCTTATTCATTATTAAAAAATAACGAGGATCACAAAGAAAATAATACAGTTATTATTTATTCCTTTCACAACTACTTTAATAGCCGTTTTCACGCGTTGCAATTATATATTTAGTAATTTAGTTACCATGAAAACGGTAGTTCAATAGTGTTAATTGATGTAAGTCATAAGGATAGAGCCCAATACAATCATACCAACTTCGAATTAAATTGAATCGTACGTTTGAAGAAGGAAACAAATCCAAAAAGCTGTTTTGTGGGAAATTAACAAAAACTGTATAATATGTTTATTATTTATTGAAAGGAAACAATATTGCTACTGAATATTCAAAATGGTCTTCTGATACTTTCGCACTGCTCAGACAGTTTACAAGTATTGTATTTTTTCCTGTAGAGTTAAAAAAAAGTTGGTGGATTTGCTTCCTTCTTCAAACTTATGGAAAAACGTCTGCTCATTTTTAAGTGCTGAGACGCAAGAATGGAAAAATTACCAGAAAATGAAGAAAAACGCAATAGAAACCTTCAAATGAATGTTATTGACAAGAAATGTATGTACAATGAACTCGAAAGTTACAAGTAGGGGGCCTAAGTAATAAATTCAATTTATTTCTCTTCTACCCACTGACAGAAATTTCGCCCTACAAATGTGCAAAACTGCTTTTACACCGTAACAGTGATAGTAATAGTTGCTATATGTAAACATCTGTTAACAATAGCAGTTAAAAATATCAGTGTATGAAAACGTATCTAAATGCGAGTTAGTTATTCCCGTCTGTGAAAAAGAAGTTTAAAACAATATTTTAGATTAACCTACTTACCTGTATCCTATTACGTGTGCAGTAGAGATATGGACACAGGTAGTTTAGTTCCTACCATAACTGTTGTAAAACTATTCTATGTAATTATCGGAGCTTGGATTTACTGGTGGAGAAGAAACAGTATATCAAAACATAATTAAATCAGGAAATTATAGAGCGGTGAGTAAGGGGTAGCGTAATTCTTTCATGCTGAATTAGTATAACTTGCGACTAGCGACAGGAAAGCAAGATTCTTTTTTCAGCTCTTCTCGCAAAGCTGGGCAGCCAAGTGAGACACTTCCGGTAGGAATAGCCGCAAGTATTGTACTTCCAGTAGGAATAGCAGCCCACTCTCGCTTATCCTGAACGATAAGTAACAGCGAGAAGCGCTCAACTCGGCAGTTGCAGTTTGGTCTTGTGGTCAAGGCGTCGGAAAACTGAGCTGAAGGTTCGGGGTTCAAACCCTGGCGCTGACTCTACAATTTTTTTAAAAAGAAAATTAAAGTGTTTTCGTTTTTATGTAAATACACAAAAGGAAATTTAATAAAAGTTGTGATTTACAATTTTAAAAGATGCCACTAAAAACTAGGATGTATATAAACCCACCAGGGCTGTGCAAGGGGGGAGGGTCAGGGTGCGTCCGAAGGGAGCTGGGCGGCATCAGCAGCGAGGGGTGGGCACAGCCCCCTGTTAGCGGTGGACATACGCAAAAGTATTGTTTACTCAAAAGTTCTGTGGCGCACGGGAAGTGTTTCCAAGTGTGCTCCCGAAGTTGCCAAAATGGCTGCCCAGCCCTGCGCGTCAAGCTGAAAAGAAATCTTGCGACAGGAAGAGCTGAGCCATCCTCGCGCATGCGCATTACTCCTTAACAGTAAATAGTACTTCCAAACAACTGCATCCAGTTGGCAATTTAGCGTATTGATAGCATGTTCGAAAGCTAATGCAAGTAACCCTGGATCGAAACCTAGTGTAGTTTTTTTTTTTTAATGAAAATAATGTTTCTTTTTTTTACATGTATAAACGAATAGAAAATTTAATAAGATTAGTGAACAAACGCATGTGGAGGTTAGATAAGTCAGGTACGGTATTTTTTTTATTGCACGCACGATTAACTCGTGTTTTCACAATGCACTCTTCCTGTCCCTAGTCACAAGTGCCCTGTAGTAGTGTCTCAAATACAAGGAACTCCTATTAAGGTGGGATCATTCTCGCACAGGCGCATTACTCCTTCATCGTAAATGAGACTGACAAGCAGACAGTTTCCAAGTATCAATTTAGTGGATTGGTAGCATGTCGGAAAGCTAATACGGAGAACCCAAGATCGAATCATAGTGTGATTTTCTTTGTATTTTTATAAAGAAAAAAAAAACGTTTCTCTTTATATATATATAAACGCATTGAGCTCCTGCGTAGCCTAGTCGGTAGCTCGCTCGACTTCATCGCGAGCTGTCCCGGGTTCGATTTCCGGTGTTGACCCAGCATCGTGAGGACAATTGGGGAGCTCCTGTGCATAAAAAACAGTGGCGATCACAGTGAGAGCTTCGGCTCTCCTCGCCCAACCCGTCTGGACAGCGTGGGAGCAGTAGACCAACTCCTCCCTTCGGGGAGAGGCCTCATCCAGTAGTGGATTGAATATGACT
>JAGDQP010007615.1:44628-66517 GCA_022664845.1 Lepisma saccharinum | reverse complement strand
TTTTGTTTTTTTGGTGAAGGCTGATATTCTTCACCTGAAGAAGCTACAGGTGTCGGAGACTCTTGATGTGTTTGAGAACCTTGCGATGTACTTGGCATTCCCTCATCAAAGACGTCATCACCGTAGTCTCCATCATCGCTTTCATCACTGTCACCAGCAAATCCAAGAGTTCTAACTTCTTCTATGATTTCCATCTTGTCCTCAAGTATCTCCACTATTTGTTTGTACAATGAATCTTCATTCCTATTCATTCTCCTAGTAACAAATCCATATTTCTCATACAGAGCATGAACGATAGCATCTGCTTCCATTTTCTGGAACGGAAAGAAAAAAGACCTTTTATTGACATCAATAACAGGAGCACACATGCACAAGGACATTCATACGCGAATAAAAGAAAGCGGGATATCAGGCAGAGAGAGGGATATCATTCTACACATTACATTAATTGGGAGCAACGTACGACGTATTACCATCGGGATAATCAGCAAAACATGGGCATCACAAGCAGCTAAATTCGCTTTCTATTTGAACTTTGACCCGCCATAACCTTTTTATTACTGGAGCTCTGCAGCTAGGATTTCACTAGTGTACTATACTCGTCACTAGCTTCAATTTAAGGTATCACTTGATGAGCAACTCGAGTCCTCACTTCGGGTACTTTACTTGTCAGCTTCCGGAAACAAATAGTACAAAACTTCCTCTACCTCCATCTGTGTATTTAGTCCAATCGTGGTTAGGAGAAATAGGAAACGAGAAGATTTAACCGGCCTAAAAGGACCTCCCACTTAGGCGAAACGCTAAAAGAAGTTGACAAAAAAGATAGCAGATATAAGAAAATGCTTATTGAGTTCCAGAATTATTCATGAGGTACGAAGTCCTTTTAGCCAGAGAAACTACACATATACCGTAGTTTCCATCGAACATACCACACATATCAGCCCAAATATAACAATCTTCCCACACAGAAGTGAAATTAAGTACTGATTGAATTCGAAGGATCCAGGTTTCGATTCTCCAAGGATCAGACTATAAGAAATAGATTGAGTCAAATCACATATTGGTTTGGCAACCGAAACTGTACGGTAGAATCGAAACCGACAGTGGTCTGGTTGTCTCGATTTAAATAGAGAAATAGATTGATTATTCAAAAATTTAACTATCTTAAATTTCTGGAAATAATAATGCCATTCTTGTAGATCAATTTTGAATAATAGTGTGATAATTTTGCGTAATATATTGGCTCATATGCTTGATCAGATCAAGCAACTGATTCCTCAACTATCAGGACCGGTGACCTTTCAAAAGATTTTGATTGGTGACGGGCCTGGGTTAAATCAGATCTAATATATCTAGCCGTTTTCCGTTACCGTTTCTTTGTTACTTTCTCCGTAATCATGCCTTATCGGCGAAAGCTATGTGCGATATTTGCGGCGAGGTAATACAATATATATACAGAGTGTTGTAAAACAACACCGACATACCTACCTCACGACATTCCTGATATGAAAATAAGAAAAAAAAGGTATAGATCATCAAGGATGTTCAAATGCTTCGTTTCAGCGCTATAGGGGTTCGAAAGTTTGGGAAAATGAACTCTAAAGCTTAATAGTTCCAATATCATTAAGAGTAGAACTAACTGATGCGGCATGGCACCCTCAAAGACTTGAGACCTGTTCTATCCAAACTGCTTATTCGAAAATTATGTAATGAATGCGCAAGAAATAGCCGAAAGGAAGTAGGGGATTCCCAGACATTCTCTGGATTAAATGTGGATAGAAATAAGCGCGAATAAGACAACTTTCCGTATGAGTACAGATGATAAACGTAATCACCGGGCAATGACTGTCTTTTACTGATAAAAAGTACACCAAGTTCGCTTAAATCTGTGTAATTTACCCCCGTTTGTTATGCAATCGCGCATTTTTAAAATTCTAATTGCTCCGCAAAAGAATATGTTTGATATTTAGACTAGCCCCCACTAAATTTTTCCCAGCCCCCTAAGGTTTTCGGCTGGCTACGCGGGTCTGCACCACCATCCAATCTTTCTCTATTTGGAACTCAACTCGATTACAGTCCTCGTGCACGTTACCTCAGCGTTGACCTACACCGCAGACTTCTTTTCCTCTCCTACACCTTCGCAACATCGCACATAGAGCAAGTCGTACCATCGCACTATATTCAATACTACAAAATAATAATAGCCTCTCAATGGAAGCCAGGTTGATCTACTCAGACCCATTCTACTTTAAGCTGCACCTGCATGGCAACATGCTGCAAACTCACATAAACAACTACTACAAAGAGAGTAAAATAGAACCTTACTTACGTGTGTTTTCAGGCCATCGTGGCGATACAAGAATTTTACAACTGCACGAAGAATTATCCATGCCAATACTCGAAGAAGCTATCAATACAAAATGCCGTTCATTCTGGAGACGAGTGTCCAATTCACATCAACATCCTTCAATCCTTGGACACTGTCCATCCACCCAGGCACACTCACAGAATGCCTCATCCCGTATAATTCTCTTTAATTGTCACGAGAAAATAGGGTAGCGTCAGCTGCGTCTACATTTCCTATATGCAATTCAAAACGCCAAGTAATCAATTCAAATAGAAGGCATGGATTCTCAAGATTCTGAAACTTCAAAATCGAATGTCATAATACCACCACCTCCTTTGACAAATTCGACAGAATATAATTTTGCTATCACTTGTAAAGTCAGATCGCCCTTGATCCACTACTGACTTAATGAAGATTTCGCTGTTTTCATCTTCGGCATCTTTACACAAATTCACATATATACTACAAGCTTTAGTGAATCTCAATATTTAAAAAAAAGAAATTCAGACCATTGACTTCTATCTATGATAAAAGCGATACTGGATGATCGTTGTCATTAAACTTTTAATGAATATATGAAGCCAGAACGTCTTAATTCTTACAAAAAGCGTAAGTTTTATTTACAACAGTCCGGTAAGTGCATAACTCAACAAATAAATCATAAATAAAATCATAGCGATAATAAGCGTTACAAACTGAGTTAGAACTTAAAATTTGGTCCTCATTGGTTTGGACTAGAAGTGCAGAATCGAGGGGAAATGTTTGTTCTGGCTTGCCTTTCTACACTAGCTGATCAGTCCAGTAGTTACGCACAGATTTATGCTTCAGACACATACATAGATCAAGATCAAATAAGTCACTGACAAACTGTTCACTTTAAACCAAGATATATAAAATAACAGGTAAACCATTCAAAGCGCTTTAGTGCTCAATGATAATGGCGTAGTGTCACTTGGAAGACACTGTATCTTAAAAGCAGCTTAGCCTGCTTAGCACAAGCGTGGTGATCGTTATGCTAGGCGCTCTCTTCTCTCACTGAATTTATGTACGAATATATTTTTTGTTTGTAAAAGCTTCCAAATAATTAATAATTTCATTTCTTAACCCCAAAATAATTGTTTACTGCCAAAAGTCTCAAATATTTTTTTAAAAAATTAACAAACACATATTTTTTCTTATTGCTGTAAAATTTTGTATTACATTCGAAAACCCAAAAATAATTGTTTAGTGTCAAAAAGCCTTATATATTTTATTATAATTTTTAACAGCCAAATAATTTTTAATAATTGCTATACATTTTTGGTATAACATTAAGAGGGGTACTAAAAGGAAAAGAAATATTGAAAAATCTAAAATTTGAAACAGCAAACAAAATATTTTTTTAATTACAAATCCGAACCTTAGTTATAGGCAAATGATGAGCAAATCCTGGACTTCATAGTTTAGGGACAAAGGGCCTAAGGATCAATATGAAAGCGGCAGACATGTTCAAATCTACACAGTAATATGACTGCTGATACCCTTATTTATCTCAGTCACACCAGGAATGTACAGGAATAGTACATTACGCCAGGGCTACCAGCTGTAACGTTTGATCTTTAATTCGGGATGAAAATGAAATATGCAAATTCGTTTCTTTCTCCTGTGTTCTGTGCAACTGCCCGATCTCTACCACTGTCTGTCTGACCATTACTCTAATTCTGGTTATGGACATATAGTCAAGAGTTTCATCTAATCTCATGAAATAATGGAAAGAAGAGAGAATATCTTGAAATTGGGTCATGACCACTGTGTTTCCTTTCTTTGCTTAACATACAAGATTGAAAAGTTTATGCTAAAGAAAGGCTGTAATTGAGTTGATGATAACTCCATAAAAGCGTGGTTTCAATAACTACTGAAAGAAAATCTATCTTCCCTCCGAATTCCTGATTCTTCTAATCGAATTCCTGTAGGGAATAGATAGTCCTTATCGAGAATCATATCACATCCAGAAATCAAATTTAGGAAACAGAGGGAACATTCGTTTTTGTTCACGTTGATGTTGACATAAAAATACAAGCAAAACTCACCAATATGATGAATATATTTTGTTCCCGATGAGACCCGACGATGATAGTGAAACTTCATTTCGAAATATGATATTTTCCAAAAGTCAAGTGAAAATAAGTGTGTGAACACAACACCATTGTTAGTGATAAAATAACTTTACTAATAAAATCAAATTATATATATAATTTCAAAGTTTAACTAAAAAAAGAAATAAGACAAAAATCGAAGTATTTAAAGAGCAAGCATCTAAATGTTCTCTTCGGGATCCGCCATCTTTGAACCGAATGCAGTCATCGTGCTCAGATCATTACGTGATGGTTGTAAGCAAAAGAGCATGACAATGAATTCTCCACAGTACCTTGCCCTTTTAATGCATGATAGGACAATAACAAGACCTGATACCCCATTCTTCTTCAATTGTGCACGAACAGAAGACGCTACTACAGTAGACCTTGGTCTGGATGAACATGGAGGATGTTTGGAACCTTATGAAATGTGTTTCTTAACATTTGAATTCTTGATCGCCCGAAAAGGTAGATCAACCCGTTATTAAGCAGGTGTAATCTTATTTTAAACTTTCCAGTTCTTCTATACTCATTGCAACACTCACTGGGGTTGAATACGCTTCTGTTGCAGGAAGTTCTCATCGCTTCCTGTTGATGTATCTTCTTCACTGCTTCTGCGTCGTGTTTTCTAAAAAAAGGTATTCGCTGCAGCTGGGACGTGCTCTTGATAGATACTGGACAATCATCCTAGAGACTCCACACATGCTTGTTTTCAAATATTTTCTTTTCTCTCTTTCACACTTTTGGGCTTTATGATGCCTATCTTCAATATGTACGTGCGGGTTCTTTCTTTATTAATTGAAACAACAATAGATTGATATTTTAACAGTAATAGTAGTATTATTTAAGTTAGTTATACTGTCCTCGTCTTCACAGTTCTGTAAACAATTACTCCAATGTTTTATACGTGCACTTTTACGTATAAAATTAGCAGAACGCCTCAGAAATGTTTGGTCCTCCTTTAACTTCACTTTGTCGGTCAGTCTGTCTTTCTGTCTGTCTGTAACGCAGGCTATCGCTTTTAGTAAACTAGGGAGATAGAAAATTATTTCAAATTTGAATTTAGCGCCTTCGATTTACTTCACTGTTTTAACCAGATCACTCGGAAACTGTCAGGTCCTATTCATTTGAATAGCTTTGTCCATTTAAAGCATACCCAGCAGGCATGAATTTACAAGTGTGCTCACTGGGTCCAGGTCCAGAGCGCCAAATTTTGCATAGGCGAAATTATTACAGAACAGCGTTGACAGAACAGAGTGCGATAAAACAGTGACGACCAGAACAGAGCCGACGTTGATATACTGTTGGTCATTTAACAAAGTGTGCCACAAAAGCGCCACTGTCAAAACAGCGCCTGCGTCAATACAGTGCTAAACAGAGCAGCTTATGTCAAGTAAGTGCCGCATGAAAAGAGAGCTGATCGAAATTATGTTACCGTGGCAAGCCAACCTCGGTCAGATCCAGTGACCTTTACATAAAAGCGGTAATGGACAGATCGATGCCATTAAAAAACTAATTAATTCATAGTTTAATGGAAGCGGAAGGGATTGTTAATCTCGACCATTCATTTCCAGCCTTAACCATTATGGACCAAATTTTCTGTTCTAACTCATATTTTACGCGTGTTATCGCTATGTGGCCCGTTTACAACCGCTCTGTCCTTCCGTCTGGCTGTCGACAACTCAACAACTACTATAGCTAAGAATATAGCTGAGGTGTCGTTGGCAAGGTATTTCGAGACGAAGTCAAACGCATATTATTCATCCGGATCTCAGGAGCAGGTCCAGAAATACGAGGGATGAGCAATTTTCAACTCAGTAACTACTAGGGCTAGAAAAGTGGTTGATATGTCGCTGGAAAGGTATCGGCTAGGCGAGTTCAAACCCGTGTAGATAACCAAGACTACTGGTGCGGTCCTGCGAAAGGAGAGGGCAATTTTGGACAAAGCAACTATTAGGACTATGCACGTGTTTGAGGTGTCGTTGAAAAGGTCTCGGCGAAATGAGTTAAAAAAACTTATATATTACCAGATCATAGGCAGGTCCCGAGATACGGACGAGGGACAATTTTCAACTCATTGTTATTACCGTAGGATTTCACTTATAATGAGAAGCGCGAAAATTGACTGTGCATAGGGTGTCTTAAACCTTAAATCCGGGTCTGATACCCAAATACCGACTTGAATCAAAGTTGTCACCTTGTCACCTGCTTTCACCTTGTCAAACGTAATATCTTGTTGCACTTCATAAACAAGCAAGAAACTAACTTGTTGGAATAACATAAGTGGCTTGGTTGAACAACATTGCTTCTGGTTGTTAAAAGTAGTCTAATTCAATCTTGTTGGAACAACCAGCTATGCGAGAAAACTTGTTAAATTTTAAAACTGTTTGAATTTTGTTTCGTTGTATTATCGCTGTGGTATTAGTGCCCTGAAGTCCCATCACGTGATAGGAGTGTTTTACTATAAGCTATGCTACGCCATCTCCCGCCCCGTAACTACAACCCAGGGATCTAGTAGCGTTGGGCTGAACTTCTTAAAACATAAATAACAGTGGGGAACAACAGCGATGGTATTGTCTTAGTGTAATGGTTAGAGCATCGGATAACTGGTCATGCGACCCGAGTTCAATTCCCGGCAAGATATACATTTTTATTTCTTTTTAAAAGGAAATTTACATTTTCTTTTTTATACTTCTGCGTAATTGCTCCATTTTGCATTTTTGAACAGTTTACTAAATTCACTTATGTAGGTTAGAAAAGCCAGTTTAGATTTTTTTCGTCATACACACTTCTAACATTTTACACAGAAATAGGTTAGAACAGTTACGTGATTTGATGTATTATTTTCATTATAACCGCTGGGACACAGTTTTTCGTCTACGCCATTCAAAATTGTCCACTCCTAGAGGAATAATTTCTATACCGATTCACAGCCATCTCTTCCGATCTGACGAACTAAGTATAAATGATACTTGGAAAGCGATCCAGTGCCTCTTTGAAGTTCTGACCGGGGGCCCGGCAAGTTTGTTAGTTGTCGCGGTAGATATAATAATGCATAAATATATATATGAATTTATATATATATATATATATATAAAATTTAAAACCAATTTGCTATCATGGGCTGGAGCGGCAACTTCAACATAAGTGTACCACAAGTTGTAGGATCATCGGACCCTCACCGAACATTATTCAGGGATATGGATTCTAAAGTTAGTAACGTGGATTTACATGAGGTACCATTTCGGCATTTGTCTGGTGAAAATTATGGAAACCCTGGAAGACCAGAATACATAAATATGATCACCTCTCAGGCATCAAGACTTGAATATGACCGCGTCTCAGTGTCGTTTAACGCAAATCACGAACACTAGCCTAAGCAATGAAATCACTCCGAAAACAGTATTAACTATTATACGTTATCGCAGTTGGTGTGCAGACGGTTCCACGTGTTTAGCTCTAGGAGTTGCCAGGTGTTTAACTATAGCGATGCGATCGTGAAAATATCTGTGTAATGAGAAAAGAGCACGTGCCTCAGGAGTTGAATGGTTAAAGCGACGAACTTCTAATCCCGAGATGCAAATCCGGACGCAGACAAGTGTGAACATTTCAACTGTATGAGAGAACAGAACAAATGAAGAGAGGATGTAATAAAGATAACTTGTTTTCTGAATCTACTGTAAAATATATACGCAATTATGTTTATTGAAACAATAAATTTCTCTCACTGTTGATGACAAAATCATGGTCATAGCAAGAGCAAAACAACCTGGCTTCAAGCACTATACAGCCCTGAAGTAACCATAATATGACAAGTTGATCGAATAAAGGCTCAATAGGTAGTGGACTTCCACAAGGATCTCCCTTGGGTCCTTTTCTGTTTTCAGTTTTTATTAATGACATAGTGAATAGTGTAAAATCCTCGGAGATACTTTTGTGTGCTGATGATATAAAACTATATAAGGTTGTAAATAGGTATACAGAAAATGTAGATTTGCAAGCTGATTTAGAAGCAATTATTGACTAATGTAAGAAAAATCAACTAAGTATTAATAAATTAAAAACAAAAGTAATAACGTATACAAGGAAGACGAACTATTACGTCAGCAGATATATGTGTGGTGAGATATGCCTTCAGGTAAATAACACTATAAAGATATGGGTATATTGTATGATTCAAAACTCGGATTCTACTCTCACATTGTCGATCAAGTTAACGCTGCAAGAAAATTAATAGGTTTTATTTTCAGACAATGGGGCTTATCCAATAGCCCAGCTATATACATAAATCTGTACAAGGTGCTAATTAGAATTTGAATTTGCTTCAGTAATATGGAATGAAGCTGGGGTTCACTGTAAGTAATAAAATAGAAGCTGTTCAAAAGTTATTTGTCAGAATGGTTATTATTATTAGCAGTAGTAGTCGTAGTAGTAGTGGTGGTGGTGGTGGTGGTGGTGGTAGTGGTAGTGGTAGTAGTAGCAGTAGCAGTAGTAGTAGTAGTAGTACACTGGGGTTATAAGATGTAATACATAAGTGCAACTGATTATCATTTTTTATTAGTAAAAGCTTGTTTTCTCGTGATTTTGAAATCATAAGGAAGTGTATTTGAGTCATAGAACGAATTTTGTACAAACTAAATTGTTATAATGAAAGTTTAAACATCGAGACATGATAAAGTAAAATAGAATAGGTTTGGAAAAGGAAGTGTGCATCGTTGTAGTGAAATGAATTGGCCGTCAGAACTAAACCAAATTTTGCTTTGTCGGCTTGTTTATAGAAGCCCAAGAAAGGTGTTCTTTCATTGACAACCTCTTATCCGAGTCGCTGCCGTAACTCGTAAGGGTGTAGAAGGTGTCAGGTTAAATACGCGCCTCGTTTTTCCTCTACCTGTATATAATAGCTACCTCCAAAATCTCCAGTGTCACTATTCAGAATAAGGCGTGCCCCAAGCAGCATTGGACTCTTTTCCAAACGAGAATTTTACTTTTTACTTCGTTGTTGTTCACGTCTTAATTGTTTCTTGAATCTGCTTGTATAGCAGTATGGGTCGAAGAAATTGCTATATCCATAGCGTGTGCTCATATTTCAACAAAATGGAAAAGTAGTCGAGTTTATTTAGTTTCAGATATAGATGAAACTACACTGCTTTTATATATGTGTTTAACCTGACCCTTTGAAAGCATTCACAGTATTGTATTAATTGCCTTAAAATTTTGAATACTCTTGAGTAAGGTCTCAACTGTTGAGAAGCACTGAGAAGGCGATACTAGTTCGAGTTACGTTCACGCCGATAATCTGGGCTGAGGTTTTCCAGGCTGTTCCTCAACCCTACTACGCTAGTATCGGGATGGTATTAAGAATATACGCACTGCCTGATACCTTGGCGTTCCTTGTCCCCATAAGTGTGCTTGCCAAGAGACATCATTCTCAGAGAGACATGTGAGGGGCCAATCCAGCCAATAGAAAATATAATTAAATAAATCATAAATAAAAGCTTCAAATTGAATAAACTATTTTAGAAGGTCCCTTCAGAGTTTGAGTTTTCTTTGATCTCTCGGTCCTTATCAATAGTAATAGGCTCTAAGACCATTTCGGTAACTTCTAAAGGGTTTCAAGATCGTCGTCAGATTTTAAGAGTTTTTCAATTAATCCTTTTTTTGTAAATGTAAATAGGAACCTGTAAAAAGTACCCTAAATTTTGAAACTTAAACAACTGTCACATTAATTGACATATTTTAAAATTTACGAATTAGAGAGAAGAGAGGATTAGAGCGAAAACTTTAAATCTGTTTTAGTCTTTATTTTTCTTTAATTAGGAGCATTAATAGTCCATATTAAGATAAGATATTAAATATGGAAAAGTTGTTTTATATAGATCAATTCGCGATGTAAAACCTAGTGCCGAACACACTGACATGTTTTAAAAATGTGCTGCCTACACGATTGATGACGTAGAGTGGTCACTGCGGTTGAAATGGAAAGAATTGAATTGTCGAATTCAATTGAACATCATGTGTAGTTTACCAACATTATAATTAAATGTCATAAAGCATTATTATTATTATTATTATTATTATTATTATATTAATTGTGTGGTGTCCGTATATCGATCGAATCTGTATATCTGTTTATTTTTCCTCTGGTGAATATATCAACAAAAGTAGTAATTTGTGATTGAAAGTGCTATGAATTGAAGCAAAGTTACGCTTTCACGATTAAGAGAGGTAGAAATCTACAATTATATCTCACTCTCTTTGCAATATTTGTCGAAACTAATCTGACTCTAACAGCACAAGGTGTGATTAGGAACGTGACTAGATCCCAAAGTGTTCTAAATATGCATGTTTACTCGATGTAGATCTAAAGTTAATAAATTTATGATCAAAGCAAAACAGTTCGTTAGTGGTGCAACAATGATGAATTGGTGAATTTGCTGACTTCTATAAAGATGACCTTGATAGAAATAGGGTGATCTTTCATTCGATTGCTGATGATAACTCTAGTATCGACATGTACAGCAGAGATCATTTTCTAGTCTCAGGAAGCTTAAGATGTACCTGAGATCAACCACGATTCAGAGTCGACTCAATACTCTTGCCTTGCTTAATATCCACACTGATGTGACCGGCTCTTTAGGTATGAATAAGATTGCCAATGGTTTCACCTCTCGAACAGAGATCCGAAGGATGGATGGAGAAAGAAAGAGAGAGTGAAAGAGAGATCGTTGTTCAGGAAGTAGTAAGCTAAAACAGCATTCGAAATTCTTGTTTGAACCCCCCACCCAGCAACTATTTTATTCAAGTCGGCGTCTATGATTAATAAAATATTTTTTAAATCTTGGCGGAGCCTTAAAAGTGTTTCTTTGTATCGCTGTCATATGTATAAGAATTGTTTAGTTTTGAATTTGCTGCTTCTTTAAAATTTGGCAACAAGTATACACTTATTAGATCTCAATGGAGTCGACTGTCTTTGTATAGAATCCCATATGTCACATGATACCCCTATAGACTCTTCCTGAGCTATTGCTCACTTCGCCCATATCTTACATAGCACTGGTTTTCCAATTATCCTACATTACTGGAAACAGAAGCGACTTAATGGCCATATTTAACACGGGAACTACAAAAGTTGAAAAGTAATGATTTGGTTTGTTCTTAGAAAAAACTTCTGTTGCCTACTGTTTGGTTGAATATGAGACTGAGCTTGTCTCTTGACAAGTACTTTAAGAACAAAATTTAAAATGAATTAGCATGGGAGAGGGAAAGGAACCAGCAGAAAGAGTGTATATCCGTGCGAAATTTTCTTCTTGACCCAACCCTGACTGAAAGAAAGTTAAGCTTCCAAAGAGGTTCCTAAGCATTACACAATCAGAATTGCTTCACTTAGTCTTTAAACAGTTTGCCATAATTGCTTTCGTAGTCATGTAGAAAGAATTTGACAAATTATCGAACTGACAGCAACATTAGGAAATAATAAGAAGTTAGTTTTTTTCTCGAACATTTCACAAATCATTTCCGACAATATGAGTGAAAAATAACCTACAATTTCCTACCCTTTATTTGAAGTGAAACAGGGGTCGGAAGATTTCCTCTTTGGACAAGCAATTCCACATCTATGTAGACCGTGAGATAAAAATCCTTTTTTAGGGGTTAACGCCCATACGTCGTGTGTGAGAGTGTGTTTGTGGACAATGCACCCTTCTGTTTTTCAACACACATAACAGAGAGAGAGATCACATTCTCGTTCTTTTCAGGTACTACATCAACACAAACAATGGCTTCATTTGTGTTTTGATTGTTACCTTTTGTTTGAAGATGAGCCGTGTACTGTTGTTTCGGTTTCGGGGTCGCTGGAATACGTTTTTCTTGTGCATACCGTACTACTGGAAATACAAATAGACTTGAAATTACTTTAAGAACAAGAGTCAGGTAGTACCGGATGACAAACATGAGGCTTTCCCTCCTAATGTTTTAGGGTGATTTATCATATGTAGTTGATTCCAAGTGGCACAGGAAGAAAGACTTGAAATTTCGAATTATAAAATCACACGTTTTCTGTTCAGTTGTTTCACACATTTATTTTTGCTTCTTTACTTATTATTGTATTTATGTTTCTTATTTTCCTTTTATCGTGGAGTTGACGTTAATTATACAATTCCTTCCATTCAGCTATAAGTACAGATTATATAGTATTACAAGAGATTAATATGTAGGGGAAGGAGGGGCAAGTTTATACATATTCAGTTTCGATTTTTGTGTGAATTCTACCTAGTGGGGCAAAACGATTTTGATGGCGAGACTAAATGTTTTGGTAAGTATTTTAAGAATATACATTAGAATTACAGACTATTTCACCATTAAAACTATTAAAATATAAATGCCACTATGCTAACACTAATTTTTGTATCAAATAATTGTAAGAAAGTGATGACTGTCATCATTATTGTTCTTGCTAAAATTTCGTACGAAAAACCTATGACGCCACAGAACTCCAATTTAACTAAACTAATGTAAGTTTAAACCAAACTACTATTTTCATAGATGTATTAAACACTCGAAGATTTCACGTTAAACACTTATGAAGTTCTGATTCATAGCTAGGGTGACCAACTTCTTATAAAGCCAACCCGGGACACACGGTATTCACAGTAAAAAAATAAAAATAAAAAAAAACTTCATATGTACAGGGTGATTCAAACGTTTGGTACCATAGGGCAATTCCGCTATGCAGCGGTGTTGAAAAGCTGAATAGAAACTAGGGTGACTCTTTACATTTTTTGAATAAACATTAAAACAAAACAATTTGGGGGGTAATATGTTTCGATACGGTTTGGGAGCTACAATAGCTAAGAGAGTATATAGCTGAGCAGTATTACGTCACCAAAGTTTTTCATTGACATAACCAGTGCTCGAAGTGGGGGTGACACCGTGCTCTTACCTTTTTCATTTCTGATTTGATATATCCCTACTTTTTTTTATTAATGGGAGCTTTTTACCTCTACTTTGAATAGGCAATCGCTGCTAAGTGCAACCTACCCTTACCTTTTCTAGTCACTCCTGCAAACGTTCCCTTACTTTTTCTAAACCACTCCGAGTATTGGTCATAAATCAGAAAACAACTGGGTATAGAACACTGAAACAAGAATTTTAATGATAAAAGTTCATATGGAATGTGAAAGAACGTATTTCCTCCTGTGGACGAAAGTAATAAAATACCAATCTTTTACAGATTATCTTTAACTTAAACTACGTTCTTCTGGGGCTGACGTAGTCAGATGGTAAAGACTTAAACTGAAGGCAAAACATTCATATTTTAACTAATTTATTGTGCCACATAAATACCGTACAGGTAGCCGAACTACCCAGCAATGCCGATACGCTGTCAAATTGAATCAGTCGATTACAAATCGATATCTTATCAATACATCTTATATAGTGCAATGATCTCAAAGACAACACATTCATAATACTGTTAAATATATTCTGTTAAATTCAAACTTTCTCAACTCACCTGCTACTGAAAGACTTTAGATGTAGAGATGTTAGTAAGGGTTGAGATGACAAAGGCAGCGGTGTTCGAACATATCACCAAGCAGGTCAATTGTAATGCTTCTAACGACACCAACTTCACCGAAGAATTGTCCAAATAATAAAGTTTATAGAATACATGTCTCTTTGAAGAATTGTCTAAAAATGCTGGTAGTGTTCAACAATTTCACTTGTAAACTCTAAGTTCAAAACGAAGATCAAATATAATAATGTCTGACTTTATGATACTAATAATCTATCAGAGAAGAATTGTCTTTGACTGTTGCTGTTGCCAGACTACACCAAGACTGGTCCATGACGGTGAATATTGTACCACATGCAACCCTACGGTTTCTTCCTCTGTTTCAGAAAGTGTGAGCTCAAAGCTCAAGTTCTATTTGGCAAATACTGTACTTTTCGAGTTATGGTGCGTGATACGAACTTACAGACTGAGCAAAAATTGCGTTATTTTTGGTCACCCCATGACCCGGGTATGGTAGGTATACCCGATCTTGACCCATTTGGACTCGGTCTTGTTCCTGTGGCTTTAATCTATTAATATTGTCATTTGTTGTGCTGAGATTTCTCAATCAGTGAGCTCATGTATTTTAAATTATTCACAATACTGACAGAAAGAAAAGCATCGTAAGTGCTGAAAACAATATTATCTGCATAAAGGGTAATTAACTATATTTTGGAAGCAATTTAAAGTAATAAAACAATGCCAAAAATCATTTCCAAAATGTGCAGACTACAGAGATATCTGAAAGTGTAACTGATTTTCATACATAAGAAGTGAAATTTAAGATACCAAGTTGTCTAAAATTTGTACGAAAGAGGAAAGGAGAAAAATGGCAGCATTCTGTTTCTTTGTATAAATTCTGTCTTACAAATCAAAACAACATTAGCACTTAGAACTTTATCACACCAGACTTTAAAGAGTTGCATGCTGAGACCTGTGCTTCTGCCTCATTAGGTTTCAATGAACCTGTATCTTCTGTGATTTTTTCAGCACTTGAAATGGGTCTTTCAGACTCCGAAAATGAAGCTGCAATGACAACCATTATTCCGGCAGTTTCAAGCAGGAAAGTGTTTAAGAAGGACGTTTAAGGAGAAAGACTGGGTCGGAACCGGGCCACCAGGCCAGGCTCAGTTTCAAATATAGGCCCGGTCCAATACTTGTCCTAGTGACCCGTTTTAGCTCTGGTTACAGAATCACTTTGTATATTCTCAATAACTTCGACTTGAAATTCGGATTCTGGAATAATATCAATTCTCCCTTTTTCAGGCACAAAATCCAGATGAATTAAGCATCGTGGAGAACGAGCAGTTGGAAGTCATTGGAGAAGGAGACGGGGACGGTTGGATCAGGGCTCGAAACTACAAAGGGGAAGAGGGCTACATCCCGCACAACTACGTGGACATTGATGGGGCACCTCAAAGTGCAGGCTCTTATCAGCTCGTCTCCCAGATCTCGTTCTCCTCCGTGGACTACCACGTGCAGGAGGGTCAGGCAGACGAGGTGGACCCCTTTGCAGAGTTGGACCAGCCGGCCCCGCCCCCTTCAGAACCACCACCCGTTGCCATCGTCGCCGACGAAGAGCAGCCTACAGAGGAAATTCCGCCCACTGCTCGCGCTGGACACCCGACCCATATAGATGGTAAGGTCATTCATTGTAATATCAAAATTATTTTTACGGATATAGAAGTTCCTAAAGTTTGCTTATGAACTAATATTTTGGTGCGACATTCTGGTTATCCCTTAACCAGCATGGCGTACTTCTACCACTGAAACTCATTCCTTGAGTTTCGAGCATTTTTATTGGTTGTCTTGACTTACTAAACAACTACAGCTATATTTTATATAAATCTTGCGTTTCTTGCCGTGTTCCGACGTTCCAAAACCAATTCTCTCCGTGTACTTCTTCAGGGCAATGTGCATAGAGAAAAGGATATACAGACTTACAACTAAGCTTTTTATTGGAAACTAAATCAGATGGCGCTTTTGCTAGTCACGTGAATTTTCAGGCATAGTGCCACAAACCGAAAAACCTGAAGTACAGTACATACAGTACATAGGCGCTAGGAATAGACTCCATGATTGTTGGTATTGACTTCGTGGAGCCAATCACAGATCGGTTTACAACCGTCATGCATTGCGGACCAGATATATGAAAATTGGCTGAGCACTTTCGGGAGCCATATATAACTGAGATGAAACTATTGTGTAGAGTGAGCAGGAAGGTGAAGAGTGATAAGTTATATGCATGCGCTGTCTGTTCTGCTGTAGAATTAAAAGTTGTAAGGAGAAATATTGAAATTTTTCAATAGCTTTACCAGATTGACGCCGAGTAAACGATTCCTGTGACAGTGTCGCCAGAAGAGATTGCAAGGTTTTAGTTACACTAGTAGTAGGATGCCCAATCAGCTTCGAATTTGACATTATGTCCAATGAATGACGTGATTCAACTACCATGTGGCATATACAGTCTTGCTCCCAGGAGATGACAGAGCTGGAATTTTTGGCCTTGACCAGATATACGAGTTAATTGCAAAGAGTGGATGTGTTTAGGAAATGACAGTTCCTCTCTAACGGTTAACGAAATAATGTTGCTAACTTCCTCATAATTCCACTATGCGTTGAGTGGAGCACAGCAACGGAAGAGACGGTGGCGGGGAAAAAGGTGTGTTTGTGCTGCCAACCTGTATATTCTTTGTCTCTGGCACTGTGCTTGTGTTCAAGAACCGGTCTACCAGCTTCTTATTGACTGTTTAGGTGAGCTAAACGCGTGTCAACTTTCTTTAGCAGTTGGCATTCTTTGCCGAGTTTGGATTAAATCTATGTCCCTGTTGAAACTGTAGTAAAGTGGAATATATCAAAGAAACCTTTTTTCATTTGACCCAAACAATCTTATGAAGAATAATGGCTGTTTAATGTGGTTCAGTTAAGCTTGTCCATTATCGAAGTACAATTGCCATATCTTAGATTTTCAATTTATTATTTCATAATTTTTCCAAACAGTATGTAGATTTCCGGAAAAACATTAAGTTATCTAGATTTTGCTTGCTTCAAAAGTGAAGTTTGCAGGTAACTTGACACAGGTGAAATTTTCAAACCATGCGGAAATCGCTAGCTACACTTGCCTACGTAAGTTTACTGAAGGATTACCCTAAGCTTACTACGACAAGTTTGTCTTGTTTAGCTTGGTGAAGTGTACAGCAGGCTGGTATTCTTAACCTGTCTGGGAGCATATATCAGTTAAATCAATGACAAGTTTACAGACTTGTCTGGATGAACATGATTGAAACTAGCCTGCAGTAAGCTTGTTTCGCTACTTGAATTGTAGGAGAGGAAATCACAATTATCTTTAGGTGAAAAGGATTGTGATCCACACATTCACTAATTCACTTGACACTGCTTGTCTCAAGAACTATTTCCAGATAGCATGCTAGCTTGTGACAAGGTTGTCAGTCACTAGCTTTTAGCTTGGCAAGCTTGATATTGTTTTGAAATCGTCAAACAAGCATGAAACGAGCTTCTTGGATCAACATTCTTACTGGTTGTTATAACTGGTCTATTATAGCCTTCAGTGAAGCTCGTTGGAACAAGCAGCTATACGAGAAAATTTATTAACCTTGAATTTTTTTTAACTTTGTTTCGTTGCACTTCCGCTACCGTCCCACGGTGATGAAGTCCTATCATGTGTGAAGTGACTTGATTTAAGAATTATGCCGCTGGGAGAGGCATTGTGGTGAACTTCGTGAAGCTTAACTGTGCAAAAAAAGAATTGGGGAGTCGCCGGATTGGTGTAATTTTTAAAGTACCGGATAACTGCACCGGCGACCAGGGTTCAAACCCCTGCAAGGTGATTGATTTTTTTTTCTACTTGTACCTCTAAATAATTGCTTCCTTTTGATTCCTTTTGCAGTTTTTAATAAATTTTCGGAAATAGTTAAGAAACGTCAGGATAGATTTTTTTTATATGCAATGATTTTTTTTTTTTTTTTAAGAAAAATATTTCAACTAACCCAGGTCCTGCTGATTTTTTTGCTACGATGTCAGTTGCACATGCTTATGTCGTGAAAAATACCTGGTGTTGTGAAAAAATTGTGTAATGCTAAAATAACAAAATTTCTATACACTCCGTGTTTTAAGTCATTCTGTAATGAATATATTATCTCATCATCATCATCATATTCAGCCTTTTCTATCCACTGCTGGATGAAGGCTATCCACATATCATCATCCATGTAGCTCCTGAAAAACGCTTAATTTCATCTACCCTCCCCGCATTTAGACTAAACTCCATGTCGGAGTCAATGAAATACATAATCGACATTCTTTCTAAACAGCCCCAGTAGCATAGTGGTTAAAGCAACAGACAGCAAATCACTAGGTTCTAGGTTCAAATCCAGCCGTAGACAAGTGCGAAAATTTTTAGCTGTATTTCATGAGAGAATAAGAAATTAAATAAAGAACAGGATGTAGACAAGATTACACTTTTTGTAAAATTACTATAAAATATACGTAATTCCGTTTATTAAATCTCGCTTCAAACCTACTTGCCATTCTTATCTTTTCAAGGTTATTTCAACTGTTATTCTTGTAAACTAGACTGCTTCATTCAATCTTTTTTTAAACCGTCTTGGCTTGATTTGCTAAGCTTGCATACAGTTGTTACAGTTGACAAAACATGCTTGATTCAGTTTTGAGACAGGTGGAAATTGATGTGTGGGTTATTATTTTGAATTTCAACGAGGAAATTTCGACTTCTCAATCGAAGAATTCTAATGAATTGCTTGTCATTTCATTTTAAATTCGATACTGAACAAAGATAATTTCTTTTCTTATCTTTTTATGTATGGCGATAAGCTTACAGGAAATCTGAGTAGCTTCAACATAAGCATTGGAGGATTTTTTTTTTTTTTTTTTTGTGCCTTAAAAGTGGCCAGGAAGGTTGATCACCTCTAGGACCTATTTTTTAAAAGTAGTTCTAACGGTTGGTAATGGCGTCATTTCCTCATGGACAACGAACTTTACTTTCCCCTTTAATCAGCAGTAGGTGTTATTCATGTGTTCTAATTTATTAGACCTTAATTCGGTTTTACTCATCATTTGATCAGCCCGAGCTGTAAATCTGCAATAGTTAATTGCTTCTTCTAATCACCAACAATTTAGTTTCTTTTTCCTCAGCCTGACAACCAAGGAAACACTGCAGTAGGTAATTCATATGAGAGAGATCATTATAATGTCAGTATATCCATAGACGATTTCTGTTAAGATGCTTATTTTAACAGTTCTTTTATACCCTACGTACAAGACTTCTTTTGCAACTAAAAGACGAAGAGATAGAAAGTAAATGATCTTTCTCATTCGTTATTTTAATTGCCAGGAAGGCAAGGTACAGCATTGCTGTACAAGGTAATAAAAGCCAAATCAATTATCCGCCGTGCCGGTAAGTTGAAGTACAAACAGAATTATGGATAAATGTTAGGCCATTAGTTCGCAATTCAAGAACCACGCCCAATTTCGAACCAAAAGAAACGTGTATGAGTTATTGTTTGATCACCACACTTTTTTTTCTTTGTGAATCGCTATTAAATTTTGAATTTTGCCATATCTAATTATAATCGTTTCAGGCAATCATAAACGCACCCGTACACGTCAATAATCTTCATGTATGCGTATCGGCTTTTATTGTTCTAGTCTGTGACTCTGATAGTCGGACTTTGACCAATGAATTTCATTATATGTTTAACTTGACCCGCGAATTTCAAAAGAGACCCTGCTCTAAAAATTGAAAACAAATAGTTATTTAATTTTTGAAACATTTCTGTAACTAGGAAGTAGTTTTTACTTTGTGCACACTGCATAAAAAAGTGCAACTTTCATCGCCTTGCAGTTAGACCACACTACATACTTCTTCTTATCGTGTAATTCTTTCAAGTGTCACTCCGTACGTTGAAAGCTTTGTTTTAGAATTATATATCAATCAGAGAACTAAATCAAATGCCCGAGCGCCACCCCAATATACTTTCCTTACCGGGGAAATTAGTCGATGAAGATATGAAAACAAATAAATATCCCAACGACCAGATATAACAATGCTTTTTATGAAGGCAAATCAGAGTAATAACTCTTGGGACCAGAAGGAATAGTTTACCATAATATGAAAGGAAACATCAAAAATATGTTTGTCCAGAGCAACTTTTATTTCCAATATGTAGTTAATTTCATTAACGGCTCAATATGATGATTTGTCTCTAATTTCTTCCCCTTTTGCTTTGAGGGAAAAATAAAGATTCTCTAATCTGATGTAAAAAGGGCGAGACAATAGTGCTCTGTGACTGTCTCAGCGAATAATTAGCTTAAAACAAAGCAAAACAAATAACGAGGCAATCAACATAAACTCATTAATATAAAAAATTGCCAAGTTAATATAGTCTTTGCAAAAATCGGTTCGCTTAGAGGGTAGCACGCTAAGATTCGTGTCATGAATACTTCCCTGTATTCACTCCACGACAAAATCTTACAATCGAACCTTTTCAAATTTGCCTCGTACTGATTATTGACTCAAGGAGGGTGAAGAGTTAACTAATATTATCACCTCCTCTATTTAGCACAGCTATTGTTAAGGTGGCGATTTTCAAATGGTTCTTTCTTACATTGGCAATTTTCCAGGGACGTCTCCTTATTTAGCAGAGCTATTACTGGGTTTGACGTCCTGGTCAAATTACGAGTTGCTAATAACTTACCACGCCAACATTCACAGATTACTTCTCTCTCTGGTCCACTCAATAAGGACAAATACCTCATACTTATTTTAGATTTAAAGCTCTCTCATACTGAATTTTAATCTCAACAATAAAAAAGCTTGAATTTAATTTTCTGGTAATCGACGATTTACATTTCTGATTTATGTTACTCTTAGGACATAAAAAAAAGTATCAGACTCCAATGCCTGAAGATTAGATATTATCAAATAAATTTACCGTTAATCAAGGTACCAGCGGCGGACCCAACCGTCTTCCTCTTCCGTGAGTCTGGGTTTTGAAATGTCCCTAATTTATTGAATGTTCGAGACCGCCTTGTGCCATATCTCGAACGGAGTGAAGCTCAGATTACTTACTAGAGAGCGCGTATTATTGACGAATGCTGTGAAAAAGAAAACATAATGATAAGTACTGTATCTGATAGCAAGAAAGAAGAAAACAGAGTGTACTCATATGTTGCTCTCTTATCTCAAAAAGAATTTATATGAACGAGTGCCCCAGTAGAGGTCTTTTCTCACCATCACCCCCTTATGCATCAGTCTGTTGCCTTCTCTACTGATGAGGTTGTAGACTGGACAATTAGCCTCGAGACCTGATGGTCACTCAGTTTATAGCCCAGGACCTTCTTCACTGGACAGCGTCAGTTACATGAAAATTAAATTGAAAGGCTTGGTTATCCAGCGTTCTCATTGGCTAAAAGCATATGAGAGTTTCGTAAGAAGCGAGAAAGGTCGAGTACACCCTGAAACAAAAGTTTCTTTTATCCCCTAAGGTGCTATACGACTAAAAAGAAAAATACCCTCAAAGGTTAACATAGAAATCGAATACAAGTTACAAGTACATGAAAACAGATAAAATATTGGTTAGAAGATATCACATAGAAATAATTCAACACATTCCACATAAATATATACATATGCACAGTTCGAACTGGCCAGTTCTTGATATCCTAACTAACTTAACCTATTAAGTCTACAATATACATTTATATTAACATAGTCTTTATATAAATCACAGCCATATTCAATCCACTAGTGGATGAGGCCTCTCCCCGAAGGGAGGAGTTGGTCTACTGCTCCCACGCTGACCAGACGGGTTGGGAGAGGAGAGCTTCGGCTCTCCTCTC
>JAGDQP010007615.1:18382-44528 GCA_022664845.1 Lepisma saccharinum | reverse complement strand
CCCAATTGTCCTCACGATGCTGGGTCAACACCGAAATTTTTGAGCCGCCACCAGAAATCGAACCCGGGACCTCTCGCACTGAAGTCGAGCGCGCTACCGACTAGGCTACGCAGGAGCTCAGTCTTTACATATATATATATATATATATTATACACATATGTAGCAGCTCATGTGGAGCTGAGTTGTTACACAGGTAAAAAAATTTCTAGATGTGTGAATTCACATATATTGAATGAAATAAAAGCATGATGAGAGATGATACAGAAAGATATGCAGGCAGATATTTAAAGTGCACTAAGCGAAATTGAGAGCAACAAATACCAGTAAGACAAGAGGCGGAGAAGGATTAGAGAAATAGAAACGGGAAGTGGAGAGAGAGAGTGTGTGTAGGAGGGGTAAAATCATCCCAGAAACCGAACAGTCAGATAAAAGTAAAGTAAATTTTATAGTATTTCGTGCGACAGTTCAAACGTGCAGGTGGATAGTTACGAATTCTTTCTCAAAATTCCGTCGAAAGTTGATAGTCAGATTAAAATCTGATTAGTATCCTACTGCTGGAACACCAGAGTTCTGAGTTACATCTATTATAAGAACCATGACCTTTGCATGATTTGTGAACGCGTGATCCCGGACTCAACATCTGGTGGATGTTCTTTGAACGTAGTATTTCGGATTACATTTTAACAAATCTAGTAGTTCCCGTAGACCATACTTGCCACTGCAGCTCATTAATGTAAACCAGCGTTTCTCAATCTTTTTCTTCCTGTGACCCACTTTCACCGTGCCTTCTAGACGGCGACCCCCTTTCATCATGCTTTCTAGCCGGCGACCCACAATTATATTATTTTCTGTAATATTTGCTTTTCATTTCAAAACATAACAGTTTGTTTCCTGTATTTATAATACATATCCTAATTTCGGGAAGGGCGTAAGCCATAGTGCTGTTGCCGCCCATACAATTCATTTTATCTTTAACATATCTTAATTATATCATCCAAAACTATTCAGCAAACTACATTATCTTTATTTATTAAAAACAGCAAGCAAAATGAAATACTTTCCTTGAAATTTATTAAATTTATTTTTTCATCTTCCTTCGCGACCCCTTGCACACACCCCGCGACCCCTACGGGTCGCGGCCCTCAAGTTGAGAAACCCTGTGTAAACTGACTATAAAACAAATAAAATAAATATTATTACGTTGTCTACATCATTTCTAAGAGAAATCAACAAGATGTTGAGTCTAAACTGAATCAAACGTCTAACACACAATAAAAACTATAAATACAGTGCTTTGAAGGTATTTTAAGAAGATGTCTAGATAAGTATCTTTAATTCATTTTATTGTGTACTCAATCACAGATAACAGAGAAAGAGAGTAGTAGATCCAAATACGGGCTACCACTATTATTTTTCGAATATCTACAAAATGTTCCAAGGAATGTACTAAACAACAACTACAAATATGTCTGAGATATGTTTATTTTATAATGAAGTTGCAAATTTATCTCAGATTAAACACATATTTTACAGAGATGTCATAATCTTGACTTTTGAAACTGGTCTAAATATGGGCTACAATTTAAAGTTACCTTAAATAATTAAGAGGAAATTCGAACAGTTCACAATAATATTCAAGAGTGATATAGTGTTGATAAATGTATATTTACAAAAGTCAGAGATAGTCCTTCTTCTCTGCACCAGCGCATTCTTTATGTGCTCACTTCGAACATATGATACACATAACCCTGTGTGTTCAGAGATTATCCTGCCGCAGAATATACAATTCGTATCTTCATCATCTGGCTTTTCTTGTGCAGTTGGAGTATCAAAGTAACTGTCTTCATTATCACAAAGATCTAGATCAGAAAACATCATCCTGGGTTCTTCTGAATCTGATTCTTGTCTTGTGAATTCTAAAATTCCTTGTTTTCTTTTTCCGTTCAGGTATATTCTATTCTTTTTTTTAAATTGTTCAGCTAAGATAAGATAAAATGAATTTTATGGGGGGTAACAGCACTATGGGGAATTGTTTAGCTCTTTGCTCAACTTAAGTAAAAGGTGATGGCTTCTTACATTTACTAGATTCCTGCTTTTCCAAGGAAGCCACAATTGTTTCTTAGTATCGGTTATCCTTTATAACAGTAGCACTTCCTTGTTTTCTAAGTCGATTGCTGACTTTTTTCTCTTTATGACAGAAACTGCTGAAATATGAAAAGGACTTATTAGGTTTGAAATTCCAAGTACTGTGTTCTAAGAGAAGGAAACTCTTAAGATGAAGATGTAGGTAGGCAAAGTAACCCATATTTAGACCATTCACAGGGGTTGATTCGTGATGCAACAGAAGTCAATACACAATATTATTTATTCTTTGTTTTATACTGACTACGAGTGCTGCCTCTGAGGAATACAACTTACCTTATAAACCATTTCATACTTGGCTTTATTGTGTTTAAAAAGCTGAAATAGAAATGCCTGATAAAATTTTCCAACAGTTTAAAACAGTCACAATATACAAATAAATCAACCACATCCAACTTTTTGTCGCCAACTGAATTCTGCCACCACCTTCGTCCTTGGGGAACTGTTTCACGCTTTTGTCACCAGTCAGCAGTACTACACAAGCATACGCAAGTCTAAAACGTCTACTAGTCCGTATTTGGACCATAGCCCATTTTGAACCTTCTCCTCTATAATAATAATAATAAATCACAGTCATATTCAATCCACTACTGGATGAGGAGGCCTCTCCCCGAAGGGAGGAGTTGGTCTACTGCTCCCACGCTGACCAGACGGGTTGGGAGAGGAGAGCCGAAGCTCTCACTGTGATCGCCACTGTATTTTATTCACAGCAGCTCCCCAATTGTCCTCACGATGCTGGGTCAACACCGAAATTTTTTAGCCCCCACCGGGAATCGAATCCCGGACCGCTCGCACTGAAGTCGAGCGCGCTACCGACTAGGCTACGCAGGAGCTCTTCTCCTATATGTAAATTGGGGAGCTGCTGTGAATAAAAATATAGAGTGGCGATCACAGTGAGAGCTTCGGCTCTTCTCTCCCAACCCGTCTGGTCAGCGTGGGAGCAGTAGACCAACTCCTCCCTTCGGGGAGAGGCCTCATCCAGTAGTGGATTGAATATGGCTGTGATTTATTATTACTTTTGATATATATATTTTGAAAGTGACAAAATGCTAACGGTCACTGAGCATTAATAAAAAAAAGAGATTCAGTATTAAAATTATGTTAGATTTTAAGTTCTGCTTGAGATTAGAGTACATATAGATGTTTTTAAAGCAATTTTGCTTCAGTTTTATAGTTTTTGTTTTAAAATCTTTAGTCTAAATGAACTGAGTTGACATTTTATTACATTACATTACCTAAGGTAAGATTAGTTGAAAGGTAACAGAGATAAATAGAGAATACCCAGTTTTAGCAACTTTGCAGTGTTAAACTCATTATAATATTAGTGGAAATTGCGACTATAAATCTGTTCAATATGAGATGTTAAAACTAATAAATGTCGTGAGTTTAATAAAATATTATTAGTCGATTTTCTCAACAAACCTGTTTCGTGACATTCATTATTTTTCCCGTTAGTTTACCCCTGTTACACCTCTTGCGTTGTTCGGTTCTATTACAGTACATTTTTGTATGCCTAATTATTTCATATACATTCAGTGAATTATTTTCGAATCAAGAGAATATTAGTTCTGTAATAGTTTCAGTTGAAACAGTTCTTCCTTTCTAGAAAAACAGAGTATGTCCAACTTATCTGTTGCCCCGGAAAACATGTTAAACGAGCTATGGTGACTTTTCCTTTCGTCTATTAATTCTGCGAGAAATCTTACGTTTCAAGTAAATAATTTCTGGGAAATTGAGTGAATTTTGTTTTCTTTTCTAAATTGTCATTCACTTTTTTACTTTGCCGTGTTAACCTTGAGTCTCCAATATCATCTTATAAATCGTGTGCACTGGCGTAGATGATATCAATCTAGTAGTGTACAAATATGATATTCAACATACTCAGTATCTGAAAAAACAGTGCCCATCTATTACCAAGATATCATCTCGCCCACTTTCCCAATAAGATTTGGACAGAAAATAAATGGTTGCAGCGTCTGAAGTGTTACATATAAATTGGACGAGCTCTAACTAGAGCTGTGCGATTTTCAAATTTTGAATTCGGAAATCTATATTTTTGGTGATTCGTAAAACGGTCGATACGATGTATAGCGAAAATCGAATTATGAACATATCGAAAGTCGTAGAAAATGTAACGTCGTTCCTATAGAAAAATAGTTGCTAGTCGAACATCATTCATATCATAAGATATCTAATATCATTCGTATCGAAAAATCGTTTATCTCGAATATTGTTCAGAATCGAATATCATTCATACCAAAAGCAATTAAAAATCCAGTATCGAAGCATTAGTTCAAGCAATATGTACTTTTACCTAAAACAATACAGGAGTTTGGAAAATTAATGATTTGACAAAGATTCATGTTCTGAGCAATATACAAAATTTGCGACCTTGGTGCGATGTCGCACGCTCCGCCATATTGAAAAAATGGCGCCGTAAACAGTTTATTGTAAATATCTCGCTTGGAAAGCATTTTAGAGCAAAATGTCTCATTACACAAATTAATCCCCATAAAATTCTCTACAAGAAAGATTATTTCCATTTTTCTTCTTGGATGCACCGTTTAGGCGCTATAGCTGCTTGTAGTTGTGCAATTTTCCCCTACACTGTTTTGTAACAGCAAAGGTCAAGCAACAGAACTGAAAATGGACATACCTGAAAAAAAAAATAGAGGTTTTGAAAACTGGCATTTTGACACAGTTTAATGTACTGAGTAATATACCGAATTTGCGATCTTCGTGCGTTGCCGCGCGCTCCTCCACATTTTACAAATGGCGCCCAAAATACGTATTTTTGACAATATTTCGTTTTCAGTATTTCTTAAGTACCGTAGCTGCACAAATTGACTATTTCATATAGTTTCTTCACGTCTTGAGTGACATACTGAATTTGTGACCTTGATGCACTGTCTCTGGTTTCGCCAGAGTGGCGCTGCGCAACATACAAAACCGTACTTGCAATTTAGCTATCGTGAAGCAGTGGAGTGACGCGCATTTCGCGTTTTCGGTAAAATGCATATTATAGGAACAATGACAATGTGGCGGCGAATCGTTGCGCATTTCTATGGCATTTTAATCCAGCACGCCATTGACAAGTTCCATCCGCCCATGCAATTTTGAGGAACTTTTTTCGACTCTGAAGAAGACTTCACTACAACGACTACACAAGAGAGTACAAGGCTATTCGTGCTGCTGCTATAAAAGAAATCCACAGCGTTCCATTCGGGGCCAGTCGACATCTCTACGGCTGCATCAGTCAGGTGTGTACCGAATATTGTTGCAAGATTTACGGTTCCATCTACAAGTCGCACATAGACTAGCACCTGAAACACAATGATCGCCTACAACGTTGATAATTTTGTAAGCGACTTATAGCCAAAGTGAACAAGGATGAAAATTTCACGAACAAGCTGCGGATGTCGGACGGAGCCTACTTTCACCTCGTAAATAAGCACAATTTTCGTTATTGGGCCCAGTAGAAACCGCGGCAATTATGAGGTTCATTTCTACAGCAGCAAAGTAACCGTGTGGTGTGCTTTGTCATCGCGTGGCGTCATGGGCCATATTTTTTAGATGATGGGCTCACGGTGATCGTAACACCTAATTGCTATGTATAGTTATACAGGGCAAATTTGATGCGCAGGAACTGAAGCGGTTTCCCCACATCCATCACAATGTCTGGTTTCAATAAAACGGGGCTAAGTCCTATACTGCACGCAACTCAATGGCACGAAAATTGTTTGGCCATCGAGTAATTTTCCGATAAGGTGACATGCTGTACCCCTAAGATCCCCTGACCTGCCCGTCTGTGATTTTTGGTAGTGGTGTCATTGAAAGTAAGGTGATCCATTATTGGCCTGTTATAACCCAAGAACTTAAAGAAAGGATCCGTGAGAAACTAGCCCTGATTCCTATGGACATGCTACGTCAAATTATGCAGGATGTCCCTCGACGATTGCAGAACTGTTTGCGAAAAATTGTAGTAATGTATTGGACGTCCTCTTTACGACATGAATCTACGCATCTCTTGAGAAGTATGTATGTAATGCCATCCTCTGTACCATTGCCTGCCTTGATTAAATCTCTTTCAGCTATTCTCCATTTCCATATTCCGTCTTTTCAAGCTACTCTTTATTTGCCAAAGCGAAGTGACACAAAATATGTGCTACAACCGTTCAAGTTTACAGTTTTAGTTGAGGGATTATTTTCCCTCAGGGATACTAAAAGGGAGACATTGTCAAAAATCGTATTTCGAGCGCTATTTTTTCAATATGAGGCACTAAGGTCGCAAATTCTGTATATTATTAAGTACATGAAACTGTGTCAAACTGCCAATTTTACAAAACACTTGTATTTTTTCATGGTATGTTCATTTTCTTTGCTGTTATAAAACAGAATAGGGGAAAATTGCAAAACTACAAGCAGCTATAGCGCCTAAACGATATACCCAAGAAACAAAAATGGAAATAACCTTTCTTGTGGAGAATTTTATGTAGATTATCTTTTTAAAAAACACGCTCTAAAACGCTTTTCAATCGAGATATTTACGAAAAAATGTTTTTGGTGCATTTTTTCAATATCGCACCAGCAATGTCGCAAATTCGGTATATTAATCAGGACATGAAATTTTGTTAAACTACCAAGTTTCAAAGCTTCTGTATTTTTCTCCAGCTAAGGCCATTTTCAGCTTCCTGGTGCGTGGACTACATCCTTGGAAATCGAACATGACTATCATCGTTTAATCGATATTCAATATAACGATTTTCGAAATATCGATCGATCCGTCGATATATCGAAAAATCGCACAAGCTTATAGCTCTTACTTACCTTACTTCTCTCTTCTTATCTCCTTCTCATCTCGATTTGCTTTCCTAGATTTTAGGTAAGTTTCAAATGCTTTGTATATAAGCATGATTCTCTTCAGTTTGAAAAATTTTACTCGTATGGAGAAGAAAGAAGAAATGCATGAACTTTTCAAACATGTGCTATGCTATTTTTTGAGCTTAGACTAAATTTACTTTTTAATTGACGCACTTAAAAGCTGAACGACCTAAGCGACTTTTCCAACTTCAAGTGGATTGACTGTATTGTGAAGTTGATTTATGTTGTTATATTTAAAAACTTTTGGTCGCAGTGGAGGCCAGTGGTTGTGTTACACTATTTGAGGTAGAATTGTGTAGTAGATTGGTGACTCCTATTTTCATCCATGAGTCTTCACCACCAAATAAGAAACATGGAAAACATATAGTGCATTTCTAACTTACAGCCCATAACTAGTTATTATTATTGTTAATGTCCCTTTTGAAAACGTTAATGAACTGTCTTTTTCCTGTTGTAACACTCTGCACAATATCTAGATAAGAAAATATTCTCCATAATTTCTTAACTTTAAGTTTCTCTTCATGATGAAGCTGGCCAAAACTCTTCCTACAAAAACTATCTATAAATTTCATTATATAGGAGAGATCGGTGCTTGCTATTACAAGACATACAGTTGACTAAGTTTGTAATAGCTTCTGTGGGGTGCAGCAGTTCTTATACATAAAGCCAGTGACCTGTTTAGTATACACCTCTTACATGTAGTTTTCTGGCTGTAATGGAAGGTTTGCTGAAGTTGTGACTGTGTCGTTTATTGATCAAATATATATATATATTTCATTCATTGAGAGATTTCATTGAGACATTGATGGTATGTTATTGTTATTCTTATTTTGTCGTTATTCTGTGTCGTTATCGTTATGTCGTTTCGGTTGCTGATAATTTGTTTTGCATCTCACTTGTAAGAGTAAGTTCACTTACCCTGTTTAAGCGTTTCTATACAAATTTAAAGTCTCATTACAATCGTATTTAAACGTAGAAAGGAGGTAGGTACGTGCTTCTAAAATACAAAGGTAAATACCAAACTCAACTTGCATTTTCATTAGTAGAGTCCTTAACTGGTTGTTGCCTGCATTGATCTCTATGCTTGAAATTTTCACAAATACTTCTTTGACTATTTTCCACTGTTATGTTCTATCCATGGTTAAATGATATCCTCATTGCTCCTTTCATTGTAGTGTATTTCCCTTTTGCTTTCTTAGTGCTGTTTTAAAATCTTGGCGGAGAGTGATTCCCGACTTGTCCACGGGCCGGTCCGCCACTGATGACCTGTCGCTGAGGCTATTATTTCTCAACTCAAATGCAGCAAATATTTTAGTGCGCTGTTTTTTAAAGATGTCTTCCTTAGTGTTTACGCAATCAAAATGAGATTTATATACCACAGATCAGAAAAGTACTTTGCCAAAATGAGCATTCTGAAAAATTTGGCCCTTAGGTCGTTCTGCTCTTGAAGTCGTCATTTAATGTCAAAATTATCTCCTACCTCGAAATACGGGGTTTGGTCTGTGTTACTAGTTAATATCCTAGATATTATTCGCCTAATTAAAAGTCTTGTGTTTGAAGGTTTAATATCTCTTAGGGGTCTTTCTACTTTTGTAAATACCTGACATCTACATGGGAAGCGAAGATACATATTTTTTTAATAGAATCCTCTATTAAAAAAAAGTTAAATTAATACATGAAAATATACATAACTTTCATCTTATTCTTATTATAAAATGTTCTTATCTAAAGTTATATCAGTTTAAAATTATTATTTAAGAGTTTTAGAATATAAATTATCATAATTATTTATTAAACTCTCTAAAAAATGATGCATCTAATATGATTCCGCACCGTAAAAGTTGTTTAATACTTCTTAAACATGTTTTTAAAAAAATCAAGTCGTTGCGTGGTGTTCCACCATGGGTTTTTTAATTTTGTAATGGAATCCCCTATAAGAAGTTATATATTTTTTATTATTATTATTCTACAGGAAAATAAATAACGTTTCTACAAAACGTAATTATCAAAAGTTACGAATATTTGGAATTATTCAGTAGAGCAAATAGTTACCACATAACTTATGACAATGGCATTATATTTTAAAAAGTCAGACAAAACTTATATCTTTTCTTCCTCTAGAATTAACAGAAAAACAATTTTTATAAAGGGTTAGTTCTATTAAAATTATGTACTCCTCCCTACCATGGAGGAGTAAAGAGACTTGATTATTACCAGATTTGAAAGGTACCTTGTAGGTATTAAACTTTTTGAAGAAATATATAATTAGGCGTGTAATTTCTAAGATACCAACGTGCAACATATTAACTGGGTCACTCTACATTTTTGCTATTTCGTTATAGCCTACTTTAGTTAAGATTTTATTGAGCGTTTATTGAAGGTTTTCATAAGTTCCTGAGCTTTTTATGATGTAGGCTTCTTTTATGTTCATACAGATTATCAATGGACTTTCCTCTAGCTTGCCAGATCGTTAATTGCAGGATATTTTCTGCATCCTAGAATATTCAGCAAGAACATTGTTATGATATTTGTGAATGAAAACATTATATCTCCACAATCAACTATTTTTCAAACAATTGCACTGTTCTCTTTTCTGAATTTATTGACGTCATTTTTTTTCATCTGCATATTCCAGCATTGGCCAGCTACTGCCGAGCTGTATATGATTATGAGGCGACCTGCCCAGAAGAGCTAACTTTTTATGAAGGTCAGGTGATCCGAATACTTAGGAGAACTGTTCATGATGATGTGGATGATGGTTGGTGGGAAGGAGAACTGGATGGTAGGACTGGACTTTTCCCATCGCTTGTGGTAGAAGAGTGTCGATCAGATGGGGAGTCATTAACCCCAGATGTAAGTACTAATTTATATCTCTTTATCTCTCAAGATTACACAGTTGAAGATAAGATAAAATTATTTGTATGGTCGGTTGCACCTACACAGTTGCAGAGTGCAAGAGAGAAAGGATCCAAGTCCATTCTATACCATCATTTGTTAAATTTTACGGAAAGCTATTTGACTGCCTGTACTGAGAGGGAAAAGTGAAAAGCACAATCTAAAGAAAAGCATGTTATATTTGTATTGTATGTAGCTTTATGGAGTTAACAAAGCTTGTTCACAACTGAAAAACTTACTGTTCTGGGTTCATATCGTTTTCCAAACAAGAAGCATATTACATTTTATATTGTAGACCTATATCTTTTATGGAGAACACAAAGTTTGGTTTTCCTGCTACCGAACATTTATTTTCTGGACTCAGGTCGTTTATTCCCTGTAAACTTTATTTTCTTATATTGATTAGAAGCACGTAATGGTTTTCTTTACAAGTTAAAGTTTTTATCGATAAAATGTTATTTTATCAATTTCTTTATTTCTATGTATGTTATGTTTTATTCAGAGTCTTGGCTTTGAGTAAGCGACAACCTCTTTAAACGAAATTCGTCTGGCAGTCCATGACTCTATACGGACTCAAAACTAAGTTTATTAAAATGGTTTATCATATCTGAAATAATTCCTCTTTCAAAAAGGGGAGGATGTTGTGTGGTAATCATAAGACATATACATTAAACATTTTTATATTTGTTTTCTCAAGTAATTGAAGTATTGATGTCTGGAAAAAGTTAGTCTACTTCATATAAGCCCTTAATAAGTTACATCACTCCAGAACCACTGAATAACCCACTAGGTCTAGACATTGTTACGCATACTATATTGAAGCCAGATATACACGGATTAAAAATACATATGCAACTACTATTGAATTACAATGATCCTATTCGAGAGCACTGACAAGGAAGTATATCATTTGAAACTTGCAATTCACGTCATATCTACAAACATGTGTGAAATACAGGAAATGCATCAAACTTATACACTTTGCTCATCCTATTGTTTTCCTTTAACGAGTCGCTTTAATAGACACATTTTTATCGTAGAAACAACTCCAACGCACATAATAATATAATCAATTCACTTTTTAATTCTAAAAATGGCTGCCGAATCACATAAAACAATTCTACTATGGAGATTGCCAACAATGTAATGCATGTAATAAGTAACAATAATGTACTCACATTGATGATATTTTTGGTAATAACGTTGTTTGTGTATTCATATGCAATGTTTTCAGTAAAATAAATATGGTTAGGAAAGGCGCAACAACACATGTTCGAGAATCCACGAATTCAATTATACAGCTATAGATTTGTTATTCATCCCTGGAGATGTTTCTAAATGTGTACCGAGTACCATTGTCAGAGTCTATTCTCTATCTTTGGGTGAATTCTATAGTAATGCAGAGTCAAGTAAAACTTTATGCCCCATGCGTTTAATGCTTGAGCAATCTAGCAAGCATGTACCAAATACCGATGACTAGTAATATACATGTGTGCACGAAACCTTCTTAGTTCCATGAACTATATTCTCATATGTTCATACTGGATCAACAAAGATAGACATTCAATACATTAATGATATTATATATATTCTACATTATCTGTTCATTTCTTTAATGCTCCTTACATTAATACTCACTAATTCTTTGATAGTGGTATCCTTATCAACTCTCAAGCACGTTCAGCAAATATGTATTATCAATTCTGAGCATCAACATATTCGTGCCACTACCACTACAAAGACACTATATTCATAATCGCAATCTCTCAGAATCATATATCAGAAATTTCAATACCGTCCGACGTTCAAATTATATTAAAAACAATAAGCCTAACATCCCAATACTACACAATTCTTCATAAAATTAATGAGAGGTCATATCACTTTCAATTGCTCTCTACTACAGAATCTACAAACTCTTGTTAACAACCTAACAAACAATAATCATCTCTCAGTTGCTAAGTACGCACAGACTGATTTCCACACTTCAGCAACAGCAAATCCGAAATCCGAATATGCAAATAATGAATGAACACAATGACAAAAGCGGAGTGTCACAAGTAAGAGTACTGTTTGGAAACTGACACAAACTGTTATCAAATCTTTCAAAACTTATGAAACAGAATATCCCTTATATCCATTCTTCCCAAAGAATGTATTAATGTATTCATTCTAAAGTTTCGTGCAACAGCACGAAAATGAGCTTAATTTCAAAAAGACCTCCTGTTTACTTTGAACACGTAAAATAGATTCGACAATAATGGTCAAGAATGTGGACCAACGTAATAAGCTTCTTCCGACTTTTTGTTTAAAATTATTCGATATTGCGTTGAATGATTTCAGTGGGATATTTTGCAAGATGTTATTGGCTTATATGGGAAACTTTATGTATATTGGGAACGTGAAAAGCAGCGGCTTCTTTTCGAGAGTTCAAGAACTTCTGGTATATTGCACCGTTTGGAAGACAAATGTAATTTTTAGCTACGGGAACCTCATTTAGGTATTGAAGAAGCTCCCAAACTGTTTGACCTAAACTGCCGAGAACCAATCATTTCTTTAATTAATCTGAATGCCTTTCTTGGTGTTGTCGTTACAGGAAGATGAATCCCCTCCTGCGTCTGCACCTCCAGTGTTTACTCCACCAGACGTTCCCACCTTTTTGCTACCTCCTCAAAAAGTAATAATCACTCAGCCAACGCCAGATGCAGAGGGACCTCAACCGGACGCTCCTAAAGGTAAAGAAATAAAAAAACAAATCAGAATGCATCTAAGTAACAAGGCGAACGAATTCCAACAACAGCAGCACATTTTAGCAATGTACTTTTGTGCAATATTATTGTCGGTATATTATAAAGTATCGTTAACAATAAGCTCATAATATCCGCAGCTAAGATATAGAAAATATCTCAGAAGAACGTGAAGAAGGAAGTAATATATTTCTGTATCTCTTGAATTATTGATGATTTCCAATAGCACAAAATAAGTTAGATTTTTCATTTATTTCGAAAACGATATTTCGAATGTCTTTTGTTGTTCAATAATTAATGCAGATTATAAGATTACTTCTTTTAGACTTCATATTTAATAATTAATATGCAACATATGAAGTTACTGCTTCTGATTTAAATGAAAACACTTCAAATAAAGTAAGTTCAATCGATTTAATATTTTCATCAAGTAGTTTGATTGCATGAGTGGTTTTACACTTCGTATTTGATATCATAGACTGTCGAGGTAACAGCATTATTATTTCTATAGCCTTTATTTGTTATTATCTTACTTACACTGGTTTTAAATTAATTTGGATCACAGTCCAAGATCAAAAACAAAACGTTATACAGAAATATTGTAGATATTATTAGAATAACTGTAGTCCAATACTAAATGCATTTATATTTTACTTTTTTAAAATTGCTTTTTAGTTTCTGCTATTGGAGCTTTTACAATTATGCATGTTAGTTTTTGTTCTTTGATTACTTTTCACTCCTCATTTATTTTGTCTCATGCTTGGTCCTTTGAATTCGAGTACAACTAACAATTTACCACTTGTAATTCAAAAGAATTCCTCGCTCAGCTATCAGTGCGATCTTTATTATGTACCAAATGGAATATATATAAAGTAGTATTTCGGAAATATTCTGGTAATCATAAATAGATTCGTAAAAATAAGTATATTTTCTTATCTGAACTTTACGGCTAAGCATGTCAGTCGTACTGCACCTAACAACTACAAATTATATGATTTGATACGCTTTATTTTTTATATGTTTCAGATACAGCTGGTATAGCCATTTTACACTTGAACTAAATGACATCACGGTGAACTGAATAGCATTACATAAAACTATGAAACAACACATAACACACTAAATAATATTAACAGGACCTTTGTTTTTTCTTCATATTCTAAAAGATACTGGACAAACGACAAGTAAAAGTGAAATTCTGGAAAGCGGTCCCGATAATACTTATCAATGTCTTTCATATTAGCTTAGATGAGAAATTTCAGTCTCACAAATGACGTTAGCCATTACAGACATTAAATTGTCTAAACTAAAATTAACAATTTCAAAATATCAAGATAGTTCATTTGATACACACTCACAAGGGGTTCTTTTCCAAATTACAATTGTTCCTTGACCTTTGTCTAGTATTTTTAAAGATATTAGAAAACACAGGCATTAGGTACTGAAGTCTAAATGACAGAGACTACAGTACCAAAAAAGATTGAAGGTACTTGCATTTAGTGCCCGGAAAGTATTTTCAGAACCAAAATTATCAATATTTAGAGTCCAATATTATTATTTACACTTACTAATGTCAAGAATAGAATACTTAGGCATACATTCAGTGTGCATAACCTAGGCATAGTACGTTTGGCATTCAAAAATTGCTACTTTAAACGCCGTGCTGTTATACCACAAAAATACACTTTGTTTACTTTTAAAATCACTTTACATTAATAAGATGGAAAGGTAGGTGCGTTCAACTGGTTTAGCTAAGGTGAAATTTGAACTACTATGTTCAATTATCGTTCAATGATATATGCCCAACTGAAGAAGTCCCAATGGAGGAAGTCCACAAATTCCATAGAAAATAGTTGCAACTGAGGAAGTGCCCTGAACCTAGAAATTCGGGAGTTGCAAGTGAGGAAGCGTTTTCTAGATTTGAGTTGTTATCTCTTTTGCTATCCCCTAACTTGCTGTGAGTCATTCATTCCGCAGCTCATCAAATGTTTCACGAAGAGACGTCAAAATCGAGGTCAAAGACGTTACCGTTCCACCAGGTTTCTCAACCGCCAGTATTTGTTTTCCCCAAGTTCAAGAACTTTTGTTTGATTTTTTTTCAAGCTCTAGTTTCAGTGGTTTATTTCCTAACAATATTTGTGTAGTACATTATTTTTGTAATTGATATCTTCTTAATTGTCTATCTCTTGCCAGCGCTGACTATGTTGATTAGTTCTATATCGGATTTCTGTCCGGTTTGCCCTAGATTTTTTATAATCTAAAATGGGTTTCCTCTGATAACCTTCTTCTCTAATTCAGTGTTTATTTCACTCTCATCTCACTAGCCTACGATCACTCGAGATTTCGAAACTGTTTAGAACAGATTTCAAAACTGTTCTGCACCAAATGTTTCATGGCTGCTTATTGCACTATGAGTGGTCCCATCATACTAAGGTAGTCAGAGAGTAAGGTTCCCTAATTAATATATACTTTTATATTTCTAACATTGAGAGACTTTTTCTTTAGTTGAAGAGAAGCTACTACATTAATTTTAAGGAATGAGACCTTGATATACAGTAAAATTACTTACCGGTGCACCGCGGTGCCAAGAAATATGAGTTGCTGGCAGGGATTTTTACATAATTTTCTAGTTACAACTTATTACGAAGTTTAATGGATGTGTCAAGGAATCAGCCAATTCTGAATCAGAATATTCTACGCGAACCTTTTAATCTACTGTGCACTACGTTCATAATATACTGAAAACGTATGTCCAAACACGGTACACATAAAAAACGATGGCGTATTCTAGTTCTTAACACACACACACACATACCGCCCCGTCGTTCTAGTGGTTAGCGTTGCTGACTACGGATTGAGGGGTCCCGAGTTCGATTCCAGGCGCTGCCAAGGATTTTATCTAAGGCATTTGGGTCTGGAACGGTGCCCACTCAGCATCGTGATGCAATTAGGAAGCTGCTATGAATATAATATAGTAACGATCACAGTGAGAGTTCAGGCTCTCCTCTCACAACCCGTCTGGTCAGCGTGGGAACAGTAGACCAATCTCTTTCTACCGGGGAGAGGCTTCATCCAGTATTGGATCGAATATGAAATAAATAGATGTAAAATGGCGTGGAGTTCGTTTGGAAGACTAGACTTTATTTTCAAAAGCAAAATGTGTCTCAAGCGTAAAAAATCAATGTGTCTCACCCGTGATGATGTACGGCTGCGAAACTTGGACATTGAATGCGCAAACGACTCAAAGATTGAGAGTCACACAAAGAGCAATGGAGAGATGCATGCTAGGAATAACTAGGAGGGACAGGAAGACAAATTAGTGGATTCGCGCACAAACAAAGGTAGAGGATGTAATCAAGACTGCGAAGATGAATGGAGATGGGCCGGTCACATAGCTAGACGAACAGATGGAAGGTGGACAACAAATGTACTACAGTGGATTCCTAGAGAGAAGAAACGATCGAGACGACGTCCAAATGTAAGATGGGTAGATGAAATCAAGCTTTTTTCAGGAGCTACATGGATGAGGATAGCAGCAGACCGAGATATGTGGACAGAAAAGGGGGAGGCCTTCATCCAGCAGTGGACAGAGAACGGCTGAATATGATTATATATATATATATATATATATATATATATATATATATATATATATACACACTGCAGTAAGTAGGCAGCAGTAAATTTTTTACCCCCTGCCCTAGGAAAAGCTGTAATGACGGGTCTGATAATTATTATAATGTTAAACTGCTAAAAATAGCCCATATTATGTTAGTCTTCCAAATTTTGAAAAATCGTATTCTTAGATACATCCACATATGAAGCAAATTGTAAAATATTATTTATTTTTTTTACTTGGTCTTGGATCGCATTAAACTGCTCTAGCTTAGTTAGGAAAACGTTATCTTCCATAATGAAACCAGTTTGGGCAACTTGCCTCAGGCAAGCTCAATCTGTTCCTCAATTGGGACAAAGTTTTGCGAACGCACTCTTCTGTAAAGATATTCTTCCTCAGTTGGGAAAATTTCATAGTACTTCCTCAGTTGGGAAAATTTCATAGTACTTCCTCAGTTGGGTTAGCCCGGGGCCATGCACTCAACCAGCGCTGGCTGCTGTACTAAATGTATCTCATGACCATCATGTTGCAGTGGAACTTAACGAAATTTTCATCCGTGATCAGCCGATCACTTTAGGATGAAAGTTTAAAAGCTAACTAGTGAGTTTCGAACCACTAGTTCGCACATTGAAATGTTCGTTCAAAATATTATAAAAGTCGCTCTTATCTATACAAATGTTGATTTTAGCCCCCTTATTTCCTTTATTATCTTGCTTTGTCAATTTTTTCATGTTTCGTACGCTCTCTCTCTCTCTCTCTATCTTTTATATATATATATATATATATATATATATATATATATATATATATATCTTTCCTCTGTCTTTTCTCCCTACGTAATTCTGCTTCTCCACCTCTTATTTTACTGACAAGCTGGGATTCAGGTTTTTGATTGCTGGAAAAGTCCTTGCTTAGGCTTCGTACCGATGGTATTCTTTTGACTATGGCAAGGAAAAGATTCAAAACTGACATACATGATATATGACAATATATGATTTGCTGTTTTTTTTCTCTGGTCAATCGTTGAACCTATTAAGGATTATTTTGTATTGCCAATTTAACTCAATCGAAAAGCAACTCCCGTGTTCATAAAATCCTATAACATACCTTACAGTCTACAGGAAAAAGTAAAAGAAGGCTGGTATAGTTTACAGACCCAGTGCATTTTTTAAAAAGCTCAATATTCTAGTGCATGGCGCTGATAATAATAATTCCGAAGAACAAGACCAAAAAATCAGAATATGCGCGGTTCTTAAGACAACTTTAAATAAAGTTTTGAAAGAACGTTGAATCGTCTGCAATGACGGAAGGTTTTTTACAAAACTTCCAGGCACAGATACATTTGTGGTGTTTGATTTAAACTAAGCAAACTTACAACTTGAGTTGAGCTAGCTAAGACGTTACCTGAAATTAACACGTCTTGAGGAAATGTGTGAACAGTAGAGACTACCATTTCACTTAATCACGTGAAATTACATAATTAAGTGTTTATGCATCAAGTACTTCAAGAATTTCCTTTTATCCCAGACGACGTGCTTGTGGTAGGAAACTGTTATCAAAAATGTTTTAATATCATCTGTAAAGTATAGGAAAGAATCCAAGGATATGAAATGCCAATATGTAACATGGTATAGGTACGGCTAAAGCAAGCAAATTCCAATATTTTGTTAACGAAATAGAGTACCTAGGTTACAAGCTGAATCAAAACGGATGAAAGTCAGTAGATATACATTTATAATATATCATTAGTTCAATATCAAACATCCTATTGTTTGATATCCTACAAGACACCTCCATACTTTTCTAAGTATGCTTAACTTCTTTCATTGTCTTATAATAAATGTATCTAGTACGTTTAATCACTTGTGTACGGTACTGCAAAAGCGTGTGAAATAGAAATAGGGTGGATCTGCATGAGCAATAAATCAACCTCGTTAAACAAAAGTTATTTAAAATGTGTTCATACTTCAATTTTTTATTCTACAGGACGTAGTTTTGATCATGTACACAAATATGGAAAAATGAAAAGAAAAAGAGAAGTACTACGTACTACGGTAGTATTAAATAATATAAATAATATTTCCTAACCTAATCCTATTCGCGGTTTTCTTTTAGACTTACGTTTTTGTTCAAACCTTTGATTTCTTTCAAACTTTGATTTTTATTCAAAAATATCCAATTTTTAGTTTCTTTCAAAGCTATTTTTGTAGTAAACCTCTAAATTTCATCTTAAACCTATTGACCTTTCATTATTTGATAATTTTTCTTGGCTCACTGATTTCATATTTGTCAAATTTGTTTTTGTTTGTTTTTTAACGGGAAAAGTTATAAAATTTGTACATATTCTTGTTTTTTAAGTTACTCTCCAAATGTGTCAGATGAACTGTCAGAAAATTTAACTTCAAAATCTACTGGACTGAGACTTGCATATAATCTAACCTTTGTTCCGTACGTTAGAGACTTGAGTGTTTATAAGCAAAATAACTGTTAAGTTTCTCTTCTTGGAATACCAAAGTTTTAGTCCACGTACCAAGTACGTTTTCGGTACCAGTCGCAGGTACTGTATGATATTAACACACCAGGATTGCCTCACCCTAGGTATGACGAAAATGCAATCTGAAAATGTCAGCAAGATGATGGCCATTTCACAATGGCTGCATGACGTTTTATGGAAATCGCCTGTATTCCGACTCTCCATTATCCAATTTGAATGATTCATTTTTTTTAATGAAATCTTTTATTTATTAAGATCAACGCTTCTTGTTATTAGCACCTTTAACCTAACTCAACATTTTTATGATAATTGCAACGTATTGTGTGAACAGACTATATATCAGAAACGTAGTGGATTTCAGCATAACGTGAAATTCGGAAGGTTTTTTTTTTTCTTGCTTTCATGAAAGAAAAAACAGAATTGACTTTTCTCTTTTTTTTATAAACTTCAGTTAAAGTTTTGTTTCCTGAATTTCAACTTTTGTGAAACAGGTTTTCGTTTTTAACTCGGTTTTATTCATTTCCTTGACCAACTCGTTTTGTAAGTTGTACTGTATCTTCGTACTAAAACTCTTTGAACTTATTTTGAGGTAAACTTCTGAATGTTCTTGACGGAAGAGTAATAACAATGGTAGCTGTCTGTTGATTTCCGTTCTTAGTTGGACGTTGTCTTTATGAATTCCTGACTTTCTCTACTACGTTTCAAGATATCTCATCCTCTCTTGCCTTGTGAGATGACAAATAGAGATTATGAAACCAAGCGACCGTGGCTCAGTGGTAGAGAGTTGGCTTAGCATTCGGGAGGTCCTGTGGTCAGTGACGGATTAAGGGTTCTGGCGCCCATAGGCACTGTGACGTAAGCACCCCCCCCCCCAACTTCTCATGAAAGAGAAGCACACCTGCAACCCTGCAAAACCTACCTTTAAAATGTATAAATACTGGTATATAAAAAAACTCCGTTTATTACACGACACAAAACAAACATTTATAACGTCAACAGCTATTTGAAGTAGTAAGAAATCATTACACAGTATAGACTTCTTTCTGACTTTAGCGTTTGCAAATAAACTAACAACTGGTTTAAAATCTATCTTCCTTAATAGTTCGCTTTCTATACACATTTTACTAAGAGCTGAAAGTTTTTCATTGTGCAGTCTGGATCGCAAGTAATTCTTGCGGAAAAATGGTCAATAAAGACTGTTATCGATGTTGTCAACAATGAAAACCAACTGCAAATTGTCTTCACGCGTAGCAGTGGAGAGTTCGAATTCCTCCCCTCTCCGCACCCTCCGCTGAAAAAGATTTTTATTTTCTCACTTTACAGTGGTTGGACTTTTCGATTATTATTATTGCAATCCATAGTTATATAGGGAAAATATGCATACACCTTACGAGTTTTTAACCGCAATGAGCGGATATAAACATTCTCTGGGTTCCCCAAGTAAAAAAATAAATAAATAAATAAAAAATCAGTGAATTTCCGGCACTAATTACACTGTAGCAGCCTCAGCCTCTAAATTTATTCCTTACGTGCTATCATATAGTTAATAGAATGAATTATTTTTCTTACCAGCAGTTCATCTTGACTGTTCCGAGTAGCTTGGTTCATTAGCACCAACCAAATCGTCTTGGCTTTGATCTTTGTTTTGTGATGTGTCACCTTCACTGTTGGGCTTCTCATGTGTCCGAATCAATGTCTTGAGTCCCCTCTTGACTGTCTATATCAGAGACTGATGGTTGACCAAGGGTCTCAATATCAAAACTTTTCTGTGTTCCTGTTCCGGATTGTGTAGGTTGACAAACAGTAAAAGAATTACTCAACTTGAGAACTTTTTAAAGTAGATTTTCATCCTCGAGCTGTTTTTTAGCTGCCCGTTTCCGAAACTCTGCCCTATTTGCTTTTTATTAACACTCATTATTATATCACGAAACGAATCTACTAATCGTGGCCACCATAAAATAAAATAAAACTAGTAATCAAATGATCACAAACAGAAAGTTAACACTATCCACTTCAAGGTTCACTTCATCATTCGCTCACAGACACTGAGACGCAAATACATGGCAAATCAACTTGTAAACAATGACAGCGTATCAGTCAGGGCGAGGCAAGAAAGGTCACGTGACGGTTAAACTTGCGGCGTGGCCAGCGGTGCCTCCCTCTTCCATTGAGCATTCGAAGTCGACAGCGCGCCCCCTGTTCAGTTTCTTTTTTCAATCTGCTAAAGAATAGAGAGGAAGCGGAAATGATGTGCATACGAAGGAGGGTGCTTTAGGAGATGAAATCGGGGCGCTTCTTGCATCCAAATTTCACAGATTTGAAAGAATAAAGTGCAAGTGCAATATTAGATTAGTGCCTCATCCTAAAATCATAAAATAAACCTATCAGGTTATTCTTGTAAACAAAGATCGATCTTCTCTAAATAACTGATTTTTTAAACCTATTTTTCTTGGGCGCCCCTTCAGTGCTGACGCCCTAGGCACGTGCCTACTGTGCCTGTGCGTTAATCCGTCCTTGCCTGTGGTAGGTCTCAGCGGCTGACCATCCTGAGTTAGGTTTTTCCTCAGTCATACCAGGCAAATGCTGGTATGGTACTTACAAAAGTAGGCCCTGCCCATCTATCTTCCAGCATAATTTCCCCACCTTATCTCGGCCTGAGCCTAAAATGCCTAAAGGCCTTAAAATAAATTGAAATTCAGAGATTATGGTAAAAGACAAATCATATGTATCCAGACTGTCAGAAAAGATAAGCAGAATAGAAGGCAAATTCCAAGTACGAAACGGGTTCCGCGGCAATAAAGAACACAGCTCTATACACACCACAACAAGACCGAAGAATGAATCATCCGACAGCAAAGGTTCCAGATACAGTATATCCTGTGCATGTGGTACAGCATACACAGGAGAGGCAGAACGACCTATGTCAACAAGAGTAAAAAAAAAAGAAGAAAATCATTTCAAGAGGAGAACTTGATAGGTTCAAATTACCTGAATAATCTTGGAATGAGGCTCACAGGTTACTATGGGATTAATTGTGACATACTAGATAAAGAACACGAACTGAAACAGAGAAAAATTCAGTGCTATCGTATCACTAACACAAGACCAGTTAGCCACCCCAGTATCGAATTCGAGTTTATATAGATGCAGAACAGAACAGAAAAAATATGACCTGGTAATGTAAAGGGAATATTAAAATAGCAGTTACTCAAAGGATGACCCTATAGCGTAATGGTTAAAGTGACAGACTACAAGGTTTCAGGTTAGGATCCCACCATGAACTGTACCTGAAGACGAGACAAGAGGAGCTTTCTTTAAACATAGAGATATAAATGTAATCAGAAAGCCAATGCACAGTGTTAAACTAAATATTATATCAATGAACTTCCGTATCAGAATATATAGTATTTTAATAATCATACGTCACTAATGCTTGAATTATAGTAAGGTTGACACTGAAATAAAAAAAATGCTTTATTAGTATATAAAATAACTGTAACCATCTCAAGTGTTTCATAAATACTCATGGACAAGTTTGGAAATCGCAGTAATTCGACATTTGTTTCGTAGGGAAGGATTATTTCATTTATCATGTTTGGTCCTGTTTTGATGCATGTTATCTTTGTTGTAATATTTGTTCATAGCAGCACTTCTTTGAAAATGCTTTAACATACCAAAGAACAATTATTACTGGTTTGCAGAAATTAACATTCATTCTAAATTTACATTTCGAGGCTTCCGATACGAGTACATTATTGGCATACGTTAATTGAACTCCATTTTGTCCACACTGAACCATAATCAGATGCACTCTTCAAAATCTATTTCATACTGAAAGTGTGCAAATATTAAATCTTCATACAAGATTCTTTATTCACCAAATTATTATATAGAGGTTCGCTAATGTTGATCTTTTAATATAAGCTTTGTTGTCTATACAAGTACTTAATTGCAATGCAAAATGATCAATACATAACTGAAGTGTGAGTGCATACTCAATCTGATAATTTGGTTAGGTTGAACAACATTACCAGGTTCTGATACTATGCACTGTCCGTTCCATAGGTCGAAAGCATTATTATGACTTGTAAAAGCCCTCTACTACAGGGTATAGAGGGTGGAACGAGTATATATATATTAGGGTTATGACTTTTGATACCTTTTTTTTAAATCTCATGTTCCTGTGTCATAGATCGATGAACTCTCGTTCAAAAGTAATGAAGAAGGCATTAATCTGATTTTCTTTGTGAAAAAGGTCACCACCAAACCAAAAATTCGATTTTACCGTATAGGGTAAAAAAATCAAAATACTTTAGAACATAATTTTTTTTATTTCTAATGATAAAATTCGATACTCCTTAGGTAGTATTTGTAATAATTAACAATTTAATGCTATAGTAACAGGGATGTATTTGGAGTTATTTTCGGGGGAAGGGGTGATACCCCCCATAAATTTGGATTTTCATACAAATTTTGTATAAAATTATGCGAAATTATGTATTTATTTTATATAAATTTCACATTCAGACGCAACTTGGACCCACTCCTGAAGCGATGGACCCACTTCAAAATAAACTCCTGCATACATGCGTGAATAGCAAAACAAATATTACAACCTTACACATACATTCTACAAGTAAGAATAGCTGTGTAACGAAGATTGTTTAGAACTTTATTGCATAATATACAATCATTGTTTTGTTTTGGGTATACAAGTGGGAAGCTTGCGAGTCGAAACACTATCCATCCATCCAAAAAAAGAAAAATGTCCATGGAGCCTACTCTAGAAACAGCAGTAGCAACAACAACAACAATAACATCAACTTCCGAATCAGACAGTGAAGTGACTATCAGGAGTCCGAAAATTCAGAAGAACAGCCCACAAGTACAAGAGAGAATTATAGCAAAACAGAAACTGCAACCAAACTAGTAGCATCTTCAAAATTATCAACCAGTAAAGCAGCAACCATTTGTCGACAGTTATCTCAAGAAGGGATTGACGTTGAGACGCCTTCATAATCTGGCATTTACAGATCCATTATTAAAGAAGCTGTTAAACTTAAAGATAAAATGAAGAAAACTGGGAAGACTGGGCGCTGCATTTTGACGGTAAACGAATTGATAACCAAGAATTTCAAGTGTTAGTGTTGAAGAATGAACGAAGAGAAGTTAAGTTAGAAGCACTATACCTACCAAACGGAAAAGCAGATGCTGTTGTCAAAGGAATAACTGCTGTTCTCGATGAATACAATTTATGGAACAGTTTAAAAATTATTGTTGCGGACACTACGAATGTGAACACTGGAAAAAAGAATGGAATTGTCACTCAGTTACAAAGACTATTTGCTCAAAGAAACCTGGATGAACCGCAATTCATTGGCTGTCAACATCATGTTCTTGACCGAGTGCTTCGTGTAGTAATGGATGGCGAATTTGGAGCAAACCATACATCACCCAATATCGAATATCCATTTATCGTGGAACTTGTAAAGAACTACGAACAGCTCAAGAAGAATTTCAAAAATGGGGAAGAAGATATAACTGAAACAGCACAATGGCGTCGCAATATGAAATTTCTTTTTCATTTAACTCGAGTTTTCCGCTTCTTTGAAGCAACTGGAAGATTTCCCAAAGTAAAGTTTCAGACAATCCCTAATTTAAGTAATGCAAGATGCAATTCCCGACCAATACTAGCTCTTTTGGCATTTATTCTTCTACAAGAGAGAAGAGACTCACTACTTGAAATCTGTTTTACAGATCAAATGTACCATGTAGATGATGATCAGAAACTCTGTGGCAGCTTGCGCGTTCACGAAAAAGCTTTAAATTGTGTGAAAAAATTTTGGAATCAAGAACACTCAAGACTGGAAATTCCCAGAACAAACCTGTGTGCAGAACGGGCAATAAAGTGCTTATCTAATCTATATGCTGTCTGCAAAAAAAAAAAAAATAAGAATCTTCAGCTCAGATTCATTTTGTCTAACAAAGCACAGTAATTGTATAGTATGCTGCAAATGTCTTGGTAATTTTCTTCCTGGCAATTTTCTACGTTATTTCACTACTTGTATATGTAAATTGATATGTAAGTTCGTAATTTTGTATTTTTTTGTATTAAATGCAGTATTAAATGTTATATGATAAATGCTATTTCACTAAACTATCAAATGCTTCAAAAACTACCTAAACAATATCCAATTTCATCATTAAAAATTAAAAAATACAGTGACTCTAAAGTATTTTGATTTTTTACCCAATACAGTGAATACATCGAATTAGCGGTTTGGGGGTGACCTTTTTGAAAAGTTAAACAAAACCACTGCCTTTTTCATTACTTTTGAGCAAAATGTCATCGATTTATGACACAGGAATATGGGGTTAGTAAAAAGTCATAACCCTAATATGTATACAGGGTGGTCCACCTAAAACTAGCACCTCAAATATCTTGGCTCCTATTTCACATAGAGCTTTGAAATAAAAAAAAAGTGGATTAGTAATTTGCATATAGCAAATCAAATGGTAATAGTTTCAGTATCAGTGGCGGACCAGGAATACCCATACGAGGGGTCAACTACAAAATTTTAAATGGAAAGTGGGGTAACTATTCACTTCTTTGGAACAAAAAGTGAAAATGGAACAACTTTTAGAGGAAACATGTTGTTATATTACCTACGGTATAGCAGCTACGATAGCTATATATGTTGATAGATGCACACTTATTTGTCACAAGACATACTTAAAACAAGTCATGGCATACACAAGGCCAATATTTTAATTTGGTTTAATCGTTCATAACCTATGAAGCAAACCGTTTCCGGATAAAAATTTATGTACTCGGAGCAGTATCATTCCCAACCTTCTCGCGTTCGCTGCAATCCCAGCTAAGACTGTTATGTTGGCTTTTCATGTACGCCCTAACCGCGTTCTCTGGTTGCGATTTCTATGAGTAGTCAATAGAAACACTTAAACACGTGTTTCAATTGGCTACGCTACCAATTCGTCAGCAGAGCACACGGTTAGGGCGTGCACGAATCCGGCCTTACGAGTTATCGCCGAGAAGTGGGCGAACGGTTGGTGTAGTGATTACTGTGTCGGATTGCTACGCAGGCGATTCCCGGTCAGTGCCATTTTAGTTTTTTTCTACAACACAGCCTTGTTTATTTTTCTAAAGATTTATTCCACTTTAGATTCCTTTTGCATTCTTTTTACAAGTTGCATTAGGTAAGCTTGGGTTAGAAAAGCCAGCTTAGATTCTTTTTTAATATATACACATTTTGTAATTTTACACAATTCACCGACATAGATTAGCAAAATCAGGTTTATATATATATCTCGATATATATATATATATATATATAAACCTGATTTTAGATC
>JAGDQP010007615.1:0-17982 GCA_022664845.1 Lepisma saccharinum | reverse complement strand
ATATATATATATATGGGCAACGCCCTAGCCGAGCTGGTCTACCGGTTCCCGTAAGATCACCGAAGTCAAGCAGCTCTTGGTCTGGTCAGTGTTTGGATGAGTGACCGTTGCAGTATTCCAGATGGTGTTGCCTGTGCGGCGTCCACCCAGTGTCGGGAGGCCAGTTGGGGAGCTACCTGAATAAAGAGGTAGCGGTCACAGTTGAGAGCTTCGGCTCTCCTCTCCCAACACGTCTGGTCAGCGTCCGAGCAGTAGACCACCTCCTCCCTCCGGGTGAGGCCTCTCCCCGAAGGGAGAAGTTGGTCTACTGCTCCCACGCTGACCAGACGTTGGATATATATATATATATATATAGCGATACAACACATTTTCTCCGGTTGTACTATTACTGCCCAAAGAACGTGAAGATAAAAAGACAAACTATAGTATCGAATACAAGAAACAGAGACTTCCTGTATTCTTGCTTCTCAGTTTGCACGCGTATTTATGTTTATGCTTTTCAGAAAGTCACTTCCAATATTCAATGCTACGTCACACTATATTTTTAGTATGCAGAAATAATATCACATCAGATCATTAATTGAGTAAAAAATAGTACACTCAACGTAAGCATGTACTTATTACATGTGAGCTTAACTTCACACAGTCTACTCTTTTCTACATTATCCAATACATATTTTTATTACAAGCGTCCATACTCTTAGAGTCTACTACTGTATGTACATATCTACTCACTGTGTATTAGAGATACTCTGGATTTGGTCCGACCCGACATACAAACTGTTTGGTCCCACCAAATATAGCAGTTATCTGTCTACTTTGTCTGGTTTGGCAATGTCTTATCTATCTCTAAAAGTTATGCAAATTATCATTGAATAAGAAAATAAGTAACTGCGAAACCAGCAACAATGCTAATGGTTATTGTTAGCCAAATTGCACTATTTATGTACAAGTATAATCGACTCTTCTTGCGACCTCACCTAGAGTGAGTGTAGATCAAATACGAGTTAATGATGTCCCTCAGCGATCACTCTCCCGGGGAAAGGGATAATGGAGATCCCACCATTAGTGGAGGTGAAACTGAAGAGAACTCTGGATTCTGGAAAGCCTCATTCAGGATGGCCTCCAGCGGGGAACTAAGTCTATCATAATTCTTGTCGGGTTGCTTCGGTCGTTTGAGCGTGATGTCCAACCTCCATATATATACTGTATATATTGTTTCTTCAATATCGTTTTCAAACAATGTCTTAGGTTAATGGTCTCGCTTTCAATGTATCTCCTTTGGTAAACTGACTGTATGTTTAACTGCTAACACGAGATCTAAGTGCATGCGTTTTCTCTTCAACTTCGCATGTGTAACGTATCGTTAGTTGTTTTTTTTTCTTAACGCGTTGGTTTTAAAGTGTTTGGTATTATTTGGCATCTTATATGTTTAATGTATTTTAGAATATCCTTCGTACAGTTTTCTTTCCTTCTTCAGTGAATTGTTCTAGAATGAGAAGTATGAATACATTTTCATCCTATGAGTGTGATGGAACGGTAACCCTGATATTATTATGTTTATACTGATCGCAAGTCAATTTGTTTTACATTTGTTTCTAAATAATTACTCTCATTAGGTTATATGCCTGTTTCTGTGCGTATTTGTGATTGTATATAAGGTTATATTTTGTTTCATGTGCTGTAATTTATGTGTGTAATTATTAGTGTACATATGTTATATTTTCGCAAAATGACTCTGCTTTAGAAAGAAAAAATAATTTAGATTATTTTAAAAATAATTCGTTATCTGATATCGTTACACTATTAGAATATTAATCCCTACAACGTTTTAGCCATTAAAGTCGATTAGGTTGTTTTACTAATTTTTTCAACCTTTTCTTTTGTCTCGTAAAGATATTATTATATAGTATTTTTCTTGTTTTGTTTTTAATAAATTTATATTCTATTGCGAATACGGAAGCATAAATTGATTTTGTGCGATTGCACGTATGCTTGAAACACATCCTCCAGGGTCAAACCATAAGCACTGGTCCACTGCTGTCACCTAACTAGACCGGCTGTTTTCTTCAATCCGTCAGTTGAAAAAGTTGTGCCAAGATGAACCAAGAACAGACAACTGTGCGTACATTTCCTGTATGAGAAAACTGAAACATTCTTTACGATTTGAAGCGAATAACATCAACATCACATTTGTAATAGGTATGGCTAATGAACGTTGCTATGTGAAATTTCAATCTGGCGATACAGCATTGGAAAATGAGATCCATAGTCATCAACTGACAGAAATTTCAGATTATATCCTTAAAAAACTGACCCATGGCAAAGTGTTTGTGCTATTGGAGACAAGCTAAGTATACCGTACCGGTACACCATACCGCTGTTGTTCGCCGGCTCAACACCACCAGTAAGGTGAAAAAGTTGAATATAAAGGTGTTACACGAGTTGATATCGGCACACAAGGTGTTTTGAAGTATGCAGTGGCCTAGTCTAAGGAATAAGCAGGAAAGATTTATCCATGGGATGGTCATATCTAATTAATAATATTTATATGGAACGGCAATCATAAAGGATTGACACAATCGGTAGAAAGGGATAGTGCGTTGCTGCTTGTGCGTTTGTCTATTGTTGGAGTGATTCATCGTGTTTTTGTCCATCGTGGCGAGACTATCACCACCGGTCGGTCGTTCCAGTACTCAACTGCATCAACGACTTGTCCTCAGGCAACCAGCAGTATTCAACAGATATTATGTCCTCATGTTGCAAGACAGTACACCCTCCACACGTCACCCAAAAGACTGTGTAGTGATTTGCTGTATGAAATCCTTCCTCAACCACCATATTTACTGGGCTTATCTTCCACTGATCACCTCTTGGTCAAATAAAAAATCGCTAATGACAGAGAGGTACGGCATGCAGTTCACAACTTCCAATCACGTAATCTAGACATTCTCTTTCATAGAATCCAGTCATTGACATACCAATAGCAAAATTGTGTTAATGAAAAGATTAATTTGACCGACCAGTTCTGTTAATGTATCTACTTATCATTTGTAAGCTATACATATCTGCAGAACACTTAAATTGCAGCAACCCATTACAATGACAAGAGGATATTTTTCACATAATTGATGGTTCGAATGAACCTCCTATCATAAACAAAAGCTAGACACTTAAAAAACGAAAAGCTTAGTCTGGTGCTACAAACCAGTGATGCGCACATAGACAGGTTTTTGTTGGTTTACCATGTTTTTAAAAACCGAAATGGTGTTCCTAATTTTTAAAAAGAGGAATTGGAAAACGTTTCGTTCTTCTTTTTTAACAAATACCGTTTTCTTTCTAAAAATCTTATAGTTGATTTTCATTGAAATTGTAGTTTTCGATTTTCTATCGAACTTGGAATTATTTTGATAATATTAAATGTTTCTATTTTTTTTTTAATCTAGTTTTAACTAGTGATCAAATATTCACTTTTATTTAAACATAGTGTTTTTTGTACATATTTTTTGGTTTCTGAACTAAAATTGGTTTTACACCGAAAGAAAACAAAAGCTGAAAATTGGAACTTAAATAAATGCAAGAAGAAATGGATTTTATTGTAAATAAGAACGAGAAAATGATTTCCGAAGAAGAAAACAAGAAAAGCAGAGTTTTAAAGAAGAGAAACGAAAAATCGGTATTTTGAAGAAATTCTAAAAAGTTTATAAAATAAAACCAGATTCTCGGTATTTAGTTTGGCTTTCATATATAATGGTTTTCGTTTTTTTTTCTGTTTTTTTTTTTTAAAATAGCCCTCCCTATCCCAACTATAAAAAGAAGCGTTTAGGATAATCTACTTTCGTTTCTTCTCAAAAAGAAAACAAATTAAGTAATTTAGAAATACAGATTATTCAACAAAAGAGATTATTTGTTAGAGAACTACTGTTAAAACTGATCAGAAGGTTCAGAAATGACGTCCCTCAGCAAACATATTTCCCATAAAGGGGTGGGGAAAGTGGCGAGAAAGGTCCTAATGTAAGTACCATCCCTCTGTTAATTTGGTAAAACTGAGGAGAACAAAACTCCATTCAGGATTATTGGTAACTGGATTCGAATCTGTGTACCTTCCGAATACCGATCCGAAGACGGAAAGTTATCTGTAAAAATGACAACTTATGTATTTTTAATAAACTTACTAATTTTTATACAGGCAATTGTTAACGTTATAGGCATATTTCCAGCACCCAGTAATTTCAGATAAAGTTCATACGCAATACTTAATACTTCTACGCATAACATTAACGATGTGGTTGTTTCTAATATCGAAAGTATACTTCCAAAATTAATATACAATCAGCAACAGTGTCAGTATTACTGAAGTGCGAACAACGTATGACTGCTTCAATATGTTGCATGGGGTATAAGACAGTTTACGGAATATCAAATAATGAAGTATAGAATTAAAGGTCAAGGCTGGATGACTTTCTTTTCTTTTTATTCTAAGCAACAAGATGTACTTCAGTCTCATATGCTTTCAGTGATTTGAAGTTAACGCTGTTTTATGTATCCGTATGAAGGTGTATTTGAAAACCTGTTCAACAAAATTAAAAGTTCGATTGAAGTATGTAATATTTGAATATTACAATATGCATTTTTGAACAGCATGTGTATGTACACGTCATTCCAATTGTCAAAGTAAGTGTACCACATTGGGTTCAGTTCATCTATTAATCTCTTTTCTCTGAACCTTTGGAAAAAGTATATTTTCTACATCTCAAATGGTTTGTATTTTGTGTTGTTATTGTAGTATTTCTGTACTCTTTTTCCCTTTCGTTGTTGTTAACTTGCTTTATGTGTTTGCTTGTTGCAATGTGATGTTGCAAGTCAGTGTTTACCTGATTGCGTATGTAGTAAGTGTCTTGTTTTATTTCACATGTTTGTTGCCTTATATTTAGAATATTCTATTGAAAGATTTCACTTTGGATGTTTGTATTATTATTTATTTTTTTTTTTATCCTGTAGTGGTTGATTTAATATTCTGATTTTCTTCACATTTTCTTTGTGTACAGTTAACTTTATGTTTGGTTTTTATAGTGGTTGGACGATTTTGATTCACGATTGAATTCGGAAGTTCACAAACTCAAATTAGTGTCTGTGAACGCAGGAATACGAAACAGATTTTTGTGATACTAGGATGAAATGATTTCAAATACTAAATTAACTTTCTTTTTTTGGAAAGTTAATAATAGTTGTTAGGTTAAAAAATGCCAAACTAATAACAGCACACGGATAGAGTATTGACTTCATACCTAGCACGGTAATATATATTTATTTATACTTTTATTTATCTATATATTTATACTTTCGGTCAATGTTGATGTTAAGATTGCTTACGAGTTCTCTAAGTTCAATAATGTCGAAACATAATCTCCTAGACTTGTTTTATGTAATCAAGCCGCGAAGTTATTTGATATTTCAGTAAATTTTAAGGAAAAACACTTCCTCGTATGTTGACCTCAGAAATCTAGTAAGCTGAGATTAAAAGCGAGAAATAATGTTTTCAAATACGAAATAAAATAAGGATATGCGATTCATCATTTGTAATTTTACGAGAAATTTTCAATGTACGTTCTATCATACATACATCTCTAAATTTGTACAAGTGCTCTACCATACATTCGTACAAGTAATCGATTGTCAAATGTTTACCAATAGCTTCAGAAAAATCATTGATATCCTGTGCAATAGTTTTTGACTGTTATCACTGTTCTTTTAGTCACTATTCAAAGCTAAACTAAGAATGCAGGACAAATTTCGCGTTAATGTAGAATTAAGACCTAATGTGTTCTCTTGTACTCTTTTTCATTAGACGGAAAATTGTCAGAAATCTTCTAATAACTCCACAGCTGAAGATTTGGTGATACTCTATAAAGAATTATATTCTCCTCTTGTATTGTTTTAAGTTGAACCATTATTGTTCCAAAATATTACAGAGTAAACATTTCCTTCTAGAAAAAGATTATATACTCAACACAGAATCATTGCTGGTTAAAATTTTACGTTGTTCTTGTAACATTCCATTCTTCGTAAAGGAATTTTACTTCTTTAAAGATTTTAGGACACGGCGCCTGCCACTGCATTTTCGTTCCGTCATGAACTGATGCAGTGTGACGTAATTTTAGAACTAGTACGTGCATTGGTGCAAATAATCGCGTCAGTAACGAATCATTTAAACTTGTTCTCAAACAATCAGATATCAAAAACGTAAACAGCAAATCATTTTCAAACGCCGTAGAATAAACATAGTTCCAGAATATGAGAATTGGGGACAAGAAGCTAAGGAAAGGGAGAAGTATACGAATAAAATTTACATTTATAGGAGCTCAGAGTTCAGACTGTATCTATTGTGTGGATTATGTTCACTCGTTTTCAGTGTCAAAATTACAAGACGGAAAAACAATTCTCTTGTTTTAAATATGTTTCATCTTTATTTCAATCATGATTATGCAAATTCAATAGTAGGCCTAGTAATGGAAGCAAATGAACATTATTTTGCTTTTGGTTCATTTAGTTGTTTGTGGGTAATGCTTGCGTCTGCTGCACTGTAAAACTGCTTGGTGTTACTTTCTTGTGTGTGTATGTTGCTTTCAGCGGAATCCATCTTATACGAGACTTCCAACTTCACGATGGCATTAAGTAAGGACCAACAGAATAAGTTCCAAACCCAATTCGACGAAGAGGAACAATCTCAGGAAGGTGTGGATACGTCCGCAGGTATGTAATTGCACTGAGTCTCTCTGCACATTTTTTACTTACCAAAGTGATGTAGTGTCTGTAGGTGTATAAGAGCATGTTCAGTGATGCACAAATTAATATCTATGTTCACATAGGTAGCAGTATATGTGTGTATATGCACGCCAAGGTTTTTCTTCACGGTCTAGAAGAGGAATCAATGAAGAATCAACTAACAATATAAATAATCGTTAAACCAGCCAAACTTTAATACTAGTTAGTTTGGAAGAAAAACTTTCTTATACGTTTGGATGTTTTGAGGAAAGGTTCTTGTTTTCATATAGTGGGCTGATGTATGAACTTTTCAGGGTAGTGTGTACATATTATTAGTACGATCATGGCAGAGCGTTCAGAAAGTAATGGAACCTACATGCAAGTTTGATAACAAGTGCTGAAAGATCATCATTATATATTGTTCACTACACACCAATTTTCTGGGGATAAAGAAGCATTTCATGTAATATCGTGACCTATACCGGAGAATTCGGAGTATTAGCATATCTATCGTCATATCGTGAAACTTTACATACTAAACTCTTGAAATTAATTCAGCGTTCTGCTGGAGAAAGCCCAATAGCTATGCTTTATTCGCTCTTTGTACCATAATTTAGTGCAAGGTTAATTATTTATTGAGTTTTATGTACCACAGTGAGCTGGAATTCAGTTCTTTTACAACACTAATGTACTGAAAGCCATAATTTTGATATGAAACATCCCGAAAGCATGCTCATGTTATAGATAGACCATTGGCCTTGCACTAATTTTAGTGCAAAGTTACCGCGTTAGTTGCATGGAACGTTTACTAACGAAAATTACAAACTTTCCAGTTTCTGAGGATATTCAATGAAAGAATACTTGGAAATTTCTCGACTATTTTCTGATTGAAATTAATAATTAAACTATTATTCAGCTAAATTTATTTTTGATTCATTTGTAACTTTATTTGAAGGTCAAAATTATTCTCCAATGTCCTCTTACCGGTTTCCAAAGAAGTAGAAAGACAAAAATATATTTTAAAAAACCGTGATAATTCTTTGTTTAAATATTCTTGGATTACAAATGGTCTCTAAATGTTGCCTGAAACCTCCATGCAACCAATTGCCTTGATTTCCTGACTTCTCTCAGGAAACTGACTGAAAAGTTTTAACAGTGGCACTACTTACCACCAGTCGTCAAGCTCCTCCATATAAAAAAATATTTCCACAAACCAGTGGCAGTAACGCAATCGAGTTTCAACATCTGTTGGGCAACAGTATCTGCTCCTCGCGAACTATATGTGGACACATCTTTATTTATAGACTTTGTGTAGACATAGTGGTTAAAGTACCATAACTACGATTAAGTATGAATAAAAGAAATTGTAAAAATAACAATAAAATAATAATGAAATTTTAACATATCAGTAGGTATTGACTATAACAACAGTAATGAGTACTGATTATAGCCTATGCCTAGTTTTAGTGTGTATATACGATAGCACATGGTAGTGTCAACACTTACGAGGCTGTACATAAATTTCAGCGTAAATATTCGCAGCTTACATTTCTAATCGCATTATTTTTCAGTATTTTTATCAAACATTCACATGTTATTATATTTTTCTTCCATTTTTGCTCACTGCATTTCTTCTATTACTTCTTTACTTGCATATATCATAGTTCAAGAGGCTAATTTGAGACAATTAGTCCTATTTCTTCTTTCTTTTTGAGAACTAGCACACAATGTGTTGTACATTGACCACTTTCCTCTAGAAACGGGTAAATTTGAATTAATAATCTTACTTTGTAAGTAGAATGTTAAAAATCCTCTGCTATAAGTGCTTTTCAGATGACACATAGTGCAGACATTGATCACTGATGCAATCCTAACATCTGTCACTGTACATGTCGTCTGGTGGCATCAGAAAACTTGCTTAAACATGCGCTCATGTATGTTTTAATATTGTGTTAGCTCTACTGGTCAAATCTGCAAGATACGCGTGTAATGTGAACTAATGTTACGATTAACTCTGCGAAGACAGTTTCAGTAAACAAGAAATCACTTACTTGTAGCTATACGCACCAGTTCACAATGATATTACCTGGAAAACACTACAGTAAAACGAAATTTTTCATGGTTACTATTATAAAATGTTTGTTAAACACTGAGATTAAAATATTTTAAAAATCAAATTAATTCTAACATTTATTTGTTTTCCACGCTATCAGTGGTTGAAGCACCATGTGTAACTATTGAAGAAGAGGTAAGTATCATGAATTTCTTATCGGTAAATTAGCTATATGCACCGATTACCAGTTCTTAATTAGCGCTTGTAATTGTATGAGTAAGGTGAAAAAGGTCAACATTCCATTATAGTAAGTTTTCGGAAAATTATAAAAAGAAAAAAAAATACTCTTTAACTGAATTTAATATTGAGAAACTTTGTATTAGATAGTCCCAGTTGTAATTCTTACACTTACCACGTATTTTGCAAAAATATTATATTTAATTACGATCTTATAAAACATGTGGAATGGTTTCCTTTTTGATTTCACTGGAAAATTATTATTGTTAAATCAGCTTTTGAGAATGCTATTCTGTAAGTTAATTGCACAAAATTACACCTATAAAATATTATATTCTGAATTCTAAAATGATTATTGAAATATTTAAAAAATAAAAAAGGAAGACATAAGAAGGGTACAGAAGCAAGGGGATGAAAATGTCATTCACTTTTTTTAAAAAAAACTTACTGTTTTTGTTTGTCTGGAATTATACAGTTATAGAATTATTGTAAGTTCAATTCCTTATTAAATTTAATGCTACAAGTTTATTGTTGGCACTTAAAATCATATCAACAAAATACAAACATATTATAATGGTAAAAACGTATGATAAAGCGTATTTGGGATAATCGACAGGTTAGATAGCAACTGTGTACTGTATTAACTCAACGTTGTGTAACTGTATGAAATTCTACCGGTTTTGCGATCATCATGTAAAAACGGCTGAATCCCTTGTAACCTAATTTGGTATGCTGATAGTGGGAGTTCCTCTTCATTGGTTGATTATTACTTTTAATCAGAGTAACTTTTTCATATAAACTAGATTTCAATAAACATATTTCAGCATAGCACATGAGAAGTGCCTGATCGATTCCAATTAGAATTAGCATGTTGATATAACGGGCAAATCTCCGCGTTTTAACTACAGAGTGATTCAGAACATAGTACATTACTTTCGAGAGGTGATTCCGGACCTCGAAACGAGTAAACAATTCCTACGAACATGGGTGAAAAATTCCGCTTCGTTTTCGAGATACAACTTGGGGCCTCAAGTCGAAGCCTAATAATGGGAAGAAAATGAATAATTTTCATTGTCAGTGTTGCCAACCCAGCATAAAGGTTGTTTTTTCAAATGACACTGCGTCGTTTATTGGGTACTTGGCATCCTCTAGTAATGATAAACAACATACGTAAAACACACACCACAGTTTTTTTCAAACTACAGATAAGACATAAAGGTTTTCGTGATCTTAAACAAACTACTTATTTTCTTAGGATATTTCAACTAGTGTCTTACCTATAGTTTAAAACACTGCGGTGTGTGCTTTACGTATCTTGTTTAGCATCACTAGAGGATGCCAAATACCTAATAACACGACGTAGTGAAATTTGAAAAATGTTAACTTAATACTGGGTTGGCAACACTAACAACCCGGAACATCATGTTTTCACTCCTGCTACTTACTATTTTGTTAAAAGCAAATTTGAAAAAAAAAAATAATTCAAATAGTCGTTTCTGATTTATTGAGAATGATTTATGGACTTTGACCTTCAAGAAAACGGAGCAGAATATCACCCATAGAAACTTCTCTACTTGTTTCGATGACAGGAATCACCTCCCGAAAGTAGTGTACTTTGTTCTAAATCAATCTGTATTTTAAAATTTTAAGACTTTTAGTATTTCCGCGGCAACGAGACACATTTTTAAGAAATTATATTCGCACAAAATATTCATGAGAACTGTTAAACCAATTTGCTTCGAACTTGGTATCATAATATCACTATCCTTAAGGTTTAAATTAGGTTAGAATATTAAACTAATCACCGTTTCAGTAGCAATCAAACTCAATTATTAAATACGTATTCTGGTAGAACGTGGCAACGGTTGAAGCGATTCCATGCAAATTTAACATATAGAGGACTACAATTGACGGTTTAGTTCCATTAAATTGCAGTTTCCATGGTAACAAAACACAAATATTGGTAATTCATTCATCCATCATGTTAAAAATGGGTTTACCAATTTCAATCCAAGCTTGGTACGATGATAGAGGACATCCCGTTTCCATGGTAACGAGATATATTTCTTAAACTCATGTTTATTCAAACATGACATGGAAACAATTTAAACCAAACTTGGAAAATTATGTAAGAGGACTGCTTACTGTTTCCATAGTAAGGACACTCAAATACTGGCCTCATATTCGCGCATCGTTTAGGAACGGTGGAACCGACCAAATGTTGAATAATAATACAGGGTGGCCCATAGTTAAAGAGACCCAGTTATTATACTCATTTGTGTGCATCACGAAAGTGACTTGACCAATTCCAACCCAATTGTGTATATTGATAGACAAAATTACGCTGAATGTTTTAGCCATATGAAAATTACTTTAATTACAGTTCCCAATGTAATTAGACTTAATCATTAAAATTAAGCAGCACATAGCGTGAGAATTGTTAAATTAATTCCTATTGACATAATCATTGAGGGTATTATAGACATATTACAGAAGCAGTAGTACTATTTGTTGTAGTAGTAAAAGTAGTAGAATCAAAAGGTTTGATAGTAGTAGTAGTTGCAGTAGATATTATGGTAGTTGTAGGAGAATTAGTTCTAATAGAAGTATTTAATCTCATAGTTATAATAAGAATAATGTTCAAGACACAAATACAATGTTGCAAAATATATAACAATTAATCTGTATATTTATATAAAGCACTCGCTTCAGTACATTAACATGCCATATATCAACGCTATGTGCAGGAATTAAATTGCTTTCTTCTTATCATTCTTGCAAGCAGCCTGCTGCGGATGAAAGTACAGCTGAAGCAGAACAACCACCCCCGCCACCACCACCTGAAGACGATTTTGGATTAGGTGTTGCTCAAATTGTCATCACGGCAGCTACTCCAATGACGGAGGATGCTGAGCACCCATTCCCACCACCACCATCCGAAGAGGAACAGAAGCAGCAGGAAGGAACTGGTACAGAAGAAAGTGCAACTGAACAACGCTCACCAATGGAGAACCCACAGATTTTAATTCACGAAGCAGAGCCTATAGAGGAAGAAGAGGAGGAAGAAGAATATCAACTAGAAGATCAACCAGAGGAACCACCTCCTCCACCACCAACTCCGAGGGTGGTTGAATCATCTTCTGAATTGTCTGCGAAGAGTGTGAGTGCCAAAGAAGTGGACAGTATTCTTGGTGGTGATGCTGAAGAACAAGTTGTTGAAGAACCAGCGAACATCCCAGTAGCAGGAGCAGTGGTTAATGGTGAAGTTGTTGCTCATCCCGATGATATTGCCAACAGCAATCAACCTGTTGCTGTGGAACCCATGGACCAATCAGATGTCTGTATACCGGATGAATTAGAACCATCGCAACTCGCGAAACTTCAAACATTAAAAGAATCTAATGCTTGAAAATAGTAAGCAAGAACTTCAATATACTATAGAATACTTTTTAGAGTGGAATACATAACGTCGACTAAAGATAAGGAGAAATGTCAGTCTGTTAGTGTTTAAAGTGGTGAACTATAAGACAAATGGATGACAAGCCGCCACCCATGAGGGTCATCGATTACCGATTGTAGATATGCAGAATTTTAATATTATTTGAAAGGATTCATGGATTTAATTTGCTGACTAAACTGTTGGTAAATATTTAGTTCTGTATAAAAAAAATGTTCCCGGATGTTTGTTCGGTTTTGTGCAAAAAAAGATTGTTTGGAAATAAAGAATAGGTTTTAAGTGACTCCACAATATCCCTATTGTGTCTATATGTACTTTGTAAAATACAGTTGTGCCAAAAGTAGGTTATTTTCAAATATTTTGTTCGTTATTTCGTTAAGGTACAATTTGACTGAAATGAGACAATGAATCGAAAGGGATGTAATGTAAGAACCCTTTGCAGAAGAAGTGTTTTGAAACATATTGCAAAGTGAAGAATTGTCATATTGTTCAACTCTTGTTGCCAAGTTTCGATTTTTCTTTTCATGCTAGAATTGACTCTTTTTCTAACACTAGCGCTCTGCAAAGGTTTGTTTCATGTTCCTTCTTTCTATATACTGTCTGTTTTCCTTTAATTCATGCGTGGCAGTTTGTCCTTGCTGTGCCTTTTATACACGAGGTAGGAGACGAAAGAAGGGAGCGAATAAAAACTAATCATAGCAATCCTTATACTAATAATATATGATGAGAAATTCTTTTAATAAACACGTTTCCATCATTGTAAACTGAAGATAACAAAGTACATCTGTTGACACTTCACTTCTGTGATAGGCAAAGACAAGGAGGCGACGTCAGCGTAATATATTTTAAAATATCTCTAAAAATAAGTGGGAACCAATAGTATTCTTCCATCTATTGCTTATTTCTCACTTTGTGGCATTTTCTGCTTTTATGTCATCTACTATTTTTCACATGTCATATGATTTGTGAAATTGTTGTACTTCGCGATTTGGAAAACTCATCTGGAAATGAAGTGATATAATTGTCATAAGTTGCAAAAATACTTAGCTACTTGGTATGTGAAAAAAAAATTTAAAAAAAAGTTTCCAACGCTGCTTCCGTGATAAAATGTGAGGAAGATTAATAAAAACTAACCGTTACTACCTTCAAGGACAATAAGAAGCAAATAGGCTACAAAGCAATCATCTATGGTGTATGAGTGATTTTTTTCTTCTGTAAGTTGGGTTATAAACTGGAATAAAGAAATCTAATAGCAATAGCATGATAATAGTTTTGTCTTGTTTGAATTCATCGAAGTTCAAAGGAGCTATAGTTAATAGCACGTAATTTTGAAATGAATGCAAGTCAAAAGTAAGTGAAAAGTGTTCTTGTAGTACACCGCAATTATGAACACAGGTTGATTTGTGCATGTATAAAAAAACTATTTGTGTATGTGAGAGATACTGTTCTACACAACTGTTTCTAAAGTGAGGATTAGTACTCAGAACGGCTACAATTTAGATATTCGTCCGGATTGTTGTAAAGTGATATTTAGATTTACTTAGATTTTGTTTGGTTAGCTAAACATAAATTAGTTACTTTAGGTTATTTTAAATTAGGTTTAGTAATTCATTTGTTCGGAATCGGATTCAAAATCATTGTTTCAATAAAAATGATTCCGGGGCAATATCTAAAGCCCATCCAGTAAGAACAATATTTGACAGCATTGTTATGTAGATTAGAGTAATGAATTACCCGAGGACAGAAATATTGATATTCTTCTATGTATATTTGTTGCCTATTTATAATTTATTGATGCAATCAGTTGCGGGCTGCAATCTATTGATGCAATCAGTTCCAATCATGATTGGAAACGCGGGATAATCGCTAAGACGGAGAGAAGGCAGTTACCATGTGTGGGGCTCGAATAGCTCGACTACATTACATACCAGATTATACATTCTTGAAAATGTATGACTAAAATATGTTTATACTTTGCAAATAGCAATACGAAATGCATCTAATTCTGCAAACAACATTCACTTAAATTATATTCCTCGCTATAGTACATGAACTTCAAGTCATTTTTTGATTCTTTTAAGAAACTGTTGCACATCATTGAACAACGGTCTTCATTAATTCAAATTTCGTTCTTATCAGGTCAATTCTTTTAAATTTCCATGTCATATTTACCACATTTCACCCCTATTTCCGCCTTTACTTAAGTTCCCTAAACCTTACGAGGTTGGTATTGATTGTCGATGATATAATGGAAATTATTTTTCGAGCATTTGTTAATGCTACTCTTATTAGAGGAAGAGAATGAAAAAACTTCGGAAAATGCATATTTCTAACATGTATATGTTCCTTACATTTTGCATGACATTTATTGTTACAGAAAGAAATTAGATTGAGTTTTCCAATAAATAAGTTAGATTTAAATCGCATAATCTTTCTTTTTTTATCTTTAGAAAAATCTAGTGACTCCGCTATTCGCTCGCGTAAATTTAGAACTGCTGCTGATATTTGCTATACTTTAGGTCGATCTGATATGTTGCACTACGGTGCTGATTTCTTCGAGACACTCCATGACATTGATGGCATAGCAGGAGAAACACGAGGATGGATAAGAAACATTTGCACGGTGTCAACTCAGAAATAAGAGTTAAAGATCGAACGTAAATCCTAATCCTCTTAATCCACTACACTAAACCACAATATAAATAATTTCTAAGAAATTTGTAAACTGATTTAGATCTCCCCATAAGCCTTCCATTGTTTCAGTCATTGTCCAAAGGTTTTAGATCAGCAGGCATTTTATACCATATTTTCTCTTGATAAGGAGTAAAACAAAGATGTATTAAATAGACTCGCGAAAATTAAACTGTATCAATCTCTATCATATTTCTATTATCCATTAATTTAAATTATCATTGAGTGCATATACAACTTGAATTGAAGTTACTTTTTACATATATACATGACATGAAAACTATATTGAAATGTAATTTTCTTGAGATATTATTTTCAAGATTTCGGCGTTTAAAGTTTCCACTGGATTACTTTGGAAATACCACAATGCATAAATCTGCCAAAAATTTCATTAAAAAATGTATATTACAAAGATCGTGAAATACACAATAAATCTACACAATCTTAACCGGTGTTTTATTAAACAATAATCTGTTTAGGTATCAGCCAGTAGCTTCCTGAAGCGACTTCGCAACATAATTAGGGCTCTTTAGTTTCAGTTTGCGCTGTACCACTTCCATGAAGGTGATATTAAGGAGTATCCGAAATGTCGAAATAGCCGAGTTAACACTTATCCTGCAAGGTAATATTACCAGATAGTTCTAAAAGCATAACCCAAAACTTTTCTTTCAGTAAGCAAATATTTTAGATTCATTGAACATGTCATCTCATATAGAGTCGTACACTTACATATAAACACACACACACACATAATATAATCATATACATAAATTGATAAAGAAAAGATATTTGATGAATTCAAACAGGACTCGTTCTTTTTCTAGCAATATTAATAATCAACACTAAAGAGAAGATAAACAAAAGTTATATAAAAAAATTTTTAGTTGTAAAAATAAATGTTATAAAGAAGTGATGTTTACAGTCTTGCAAGTTGTAAAAACGAAATGCGAAATATGTAAAATAATAGAAGTGACAATGATTATGCAACATAAAGTGTATAAATACATAGAGAAAAATGCAATGTAATGTATGTATAAAAAGATGACACTGTACAGAACAAAAATAAAGATCTGAAGAGAAACTTATTTCCATATTTAAATGCTACGTAAAAATATATCGCGCACAATATTATAGTACTATATGTTTTATAATAAAAACTAAATATAACAATAATAGTAAATTGCAGACTTGTATCAGGCTATTGGGAATAAATATTATAAGTTGTATCCAGCATAGAAACATACCAATTTTAGAATATACAATCAATTATTATTACTATTATTATTATTACAGTTTTGAATAAAATGTAATAATTTTCTTACTTTTCTTTTCAAGAAGCTTTTTTCTTTGATTTTTAGTGGAAGATAATATGAATATTCTCTTCATACTTCTATTCTTTTATGTCAAAATAATAATCATAGTGTAAAATGTGGATTAAAGTGTACATGAATTTTTGTTGTTGTTTGAACGAAATGAATGAATGAATTTACATCAATAAATATTAGAGTTTCATTTCTAGTTTTCACTATCTTTACTTGTATCTTTATTTCTAAACATTGTCAATGTTGAAAAGGAATGAAAAAGAAATAAAAAAAAAGGAATTATAGGTAAAAATGTGTTTCATTTCTATATTTCTTGTAATTTATGCTGGACATTTTTCCTTCCTTCAAAACCAAAAGTGAATTGGGTTCTTTCGGAGTATATTCCTTTCAACGCCTTATTTTATAACGAAAGAAGTTTGGTCTACCTAAGCGCCATAAGATAATTATGATTACAATATTTACAAATGTGTTGTAGAAGCATTATTTCTCGTGGGTGATGTTCTTATCCTTATGTGTTGATCTTCACTCTTACACATTTTTCTTTACAGAAAGTTAAATACAGTGTCTGAATCACGTATTATCACATTGATTATTGAAACTATGTTTATATAACGCACTCAAAGCACTTACTTAATGTTTTTATAAAGCATGGATTTACTGAAAGGTGAATCAGACTGTATACTAGATTATCTTTTCATTGGATAATCAGTAACTATTCTATGTATGACGCATTTTGCTAAACAATGAAAAAAACTTTATTTTTTTTTATAAAGTTGTGGCATGTGTGAGTGTACGCGCTATCACCAAGCTTTTCAGCACTTTCACGCTGTGCACTTAAACTATAAGGCAACGTTTGAATTTTTATTAACAAATCGCACTTATATTTAGTAAAAATTGTTGTACAACTTATTATTCTAGTTTTAAGATTCTGTGAAAAAATTAAGAAATCATGACACATATGAATAAGTGTTTATTTATGAATATGGGTAAAATATTAAGATTAGACATTAGATTGGAACATTCTACAAATATGTTTATTTGTGATAACTAGTTTGTTTTCGGGTAGATTATGGTGAATCAATAAACTATACAATCTTATGTATTATTTTTACTGTTTTAATTATCATACATTAAGCCGCAATACACAAATAGGAATAATTTAGATAGTTCACGGAAGTTATGTAGAAGGCAACCTTAGTTGCTACTATATGTGTAAATGTTTATGTATTGAAGCGAGTCGTGATAACTGCCATGAACACCGTGGTCAAGATAAGTTTAATGGTTTAAAGTTGTTTAAAGTTAAATGAATTTAGTAACTTACTTTTATTAAATTCAAGTTTTTTAACAATGGTAATTGTTGATACTTAAAAAATTGAAATTACATGAATGAGAAAACAGTTCTTGACAAACGGAAAAATAATGTACACATGAATTTATATACAGTGCAAAATTGTGTT